>PVJX010029681.1:0-22701 GCA_004027295.1 Dolichotis patagonum | reverse complement strand
AAAGCTGGATCAGGAAGATGTAAAACTGCTGAATAACCCAATTTCTATTAATGAAATTGAAAATGTAATTAAGACCTTGCCAACAAAGAAGAGCCCAGGCCCAGATGGATTCACTGCAGAATTCTACAAGAAATACAAAGAAAACTTAATGCCGACACTCCTCAAACTCTTCAATGAAATTGAAAGGGAAGCAATTCTTCCTAAGTCATTCCTGGAAGCAAATATTACTCTAGTACAAAAACCTGAGAAAGACCCAACTAAAAAAGTGAACTATAGGCCAATCTCCCTAATGAACATAGATGCAAAAATTCTAAATAAAATATTAGCAAACAGGATGCAGCAAACCATCAAGAAGATTACTCACCCTGACCAAGTGGGATTCATCCCAGGAATGCAGGGATGGTTCAACATATGTAAATCAATAAATGTAATCCACCATATCAATAGAGCCAAAAGGAAGAACCACATGATCATCTCTATAGATGCAGAAAAAGCTTTTGATAAGGTCCAACACTCATTCATAATAAGAACCTTACAGAGAATTGGAATTGGAATTGGAATCTTTACCTCAATATGATAAAGGCCATCTATGACAAACCTACAGCCAGCATCATATTAAATGGCCAAAAACTGAAAGCCTTTACCTTAAAATCAGGTACAAGACAAGGATGTCCCCTGTCACCGCTCCTATTCAATATAGTACTGGAAATACTAGCCAGAGCAATTAGACAAGAGAGAGTAATAAAAGGAGTAAAGATAGTAAAAGAGGAATTTAAATTATCATTATTTGCAGATGACATGATACTTTACATAGAAGACTGCCAAAACTCCATTGAAAAACTCCTAGATATAATAAATAAATTCAGCAATGTAGCTGGATACAAAGTCAATACTCAAAAATCAATAGCATTCCTATACACTAACAACAAAAATACTGAAAGAAAGGTAAGAGAAGCCACACCCTTCACACTAGCATCCAAAAAAATGAAATACTTAGGAATTAATCTCACAAAAGAAGTGAAAGAGCTATACAAGGAAAATTATAATACCCTGAAAAAAGAAATTGAAGAGGACCTCAGAAAATGGAAAGACATCCCCTGTTCATGGATAGGAAGAACAAACATTTTGAAAATGGCCATTCTCCCAAAATTACTATACAGATTCAATGCAATACCAATCAAAATACCACTAACATACCTCATAGATCTAGAGAAATCACTCCTAAAATTCATCTGGAACCAGAAGAGACCTAGAAGAGCAAAGGCAATTCTAAGCAGCAAAGGCAAGGCAGGAGGCATCACAATCCCTGATCTGAAATTATACTACAAAGCTACAGTAATAAAATCAACATGGTACTGGAATAAAAACAGACCCAAAGATCAATGGAATAGATTGGAAGATACAACCACAAACTCACTCAACCACCTTATCTTTGATAAAGGGGCCAAACATGTTCACTGGAAGAATGACAGTCTCTTCAACAAATGGTGCTGGAAAAATTGGCTATCCATATGCAGAGGACTAAAACTAGACCCATGCCTATCACCATACACGAGACTAAAATCTAAATGGATCAAAGAACTAAATATTAAAACAGAAACACTAAATCTGTTGGAAGACAAAGTAGGTAAAAACCTCAAAGATATAGAGGTGGGTAGAGAATTCATGAACAAGAATCAAACTGCATGGGAAATACTTCCCAGAATCAATAACTGGGACCATATCTTATTAAAGAGTTTCTGCATGTCAAAAGAGATTTGCAGCAGAGTGAAAAGAAAACCCACAAATTGGGAAAAAATCTTAATGGATTGTCCCTCAGACAAAGGACTTCTGTCTAGAACTTATAAAGAATTAAAAAAAATCAGACCTGTGAAATTCAAAGACCCAATCCAAAAATGGGCATCTGAAATGAATATACAGTTCTCAGATGATGAAATATGAATGACAAATAAATACATGAAAAAATGTTCATCATCATTAGTCATTAGGGAAATGCGAATTAAAACCACACTGAGATTCCATCTCACTCCTGAAAGAATGGCCAGGATAGAAAAAACTACCAACAACAAGTGCTGGAGAGGCTGTGGGGAAAAAGGAACTCTTCTACACTGTTGGTGAGGGTGCAGACTGGTGCAACCACTGTGGAGGTCAGTCTGGAGATTCCTCAAAAAACTGGGTTTGAAGGTCCCATTTGACCCAGCTATTCCACTTCGGGGCATGTTCCCAGAAGAACTGAAAAGATCATACCACAGTGACATATGTGCACCCATGTTTATAGCAGCACAATTTGTAATAGCCAGATCTTGGAAACAACCTAAGTGCCCATCAACTGAGGAATGGATAAAAAAGTTGTGGCATTTTTATACAATGGAGTACTACTCAGCTATAAAGAATTATCACATTGAGATATTTATAAATAAATGGACATGACTTGAGGCCATACTCATAAGTGAAGTAAACCAGACTCACATGTGTAAATACCATATAGTCTCCCTAGTATGAGAGTTGATAAGAGTATAAAAGACTTTATGGTAAGCATGAGTCCCCATCTCATAGCTTTGAAGCCTTTCAATGTTTTCATTCATCAGTTGGAATGGTTTTATTCTGTTTTGTTTGATTATATCATGCATGATGGTATGAATAGCTGTTTTGAAGAAAACAAAGCATTATGACAGCTATTGCTGATTTAATATCATCCTTCTTAGAAGTCCTACAATGCTTCTATTCTTCTACTACCATTGGTTCTATTTATCACATTGTGTCTTATTGGGATTTGAATATGTGTGATAGTATAAACAAAATTTTTTATCAAAAATGAGATATTATAGTACCCATTGATCATTCTCTGTTATTCAGTTCAGAAAGCCCTGTAATTCTTTCACTCTTTGAGTGGTTTTACACTATTTTGTTATGTTTGATATTATTGTATTTGAAACTATGCTCAACTATAACAGAGTAAGAGACATTGTGATAGCCTACTGTTAATGTCTGGTTGTTTTAATGTAAAGTACTGTGTTGCCTATGTTGTCCTGTTCTGATCTGCTCTGTTCTGCCCTCTTTTGTTTTATTCTCTTTAAAATAAAAAAAGTTATTCAACAACTGCAGAGAATGATCATGTACTGAGGAAACAGATTTCAATGTAAATACCTTTTCATTCTTCCTCAAGTGTAAGATGAATAACATTTCCCAGAATTAAATTAAAATAATCTTGGCCCTGAAGCAAGGCCAACATATTGCTATAGCTGCTGGTTTTAAACAGGAGCCTAAAGAGCCTATTTTCTGTAGTCTGTTGGCTATTTCAGAACTTTGGAAATGTAATGGTCAATTCATCAGTAAGAAATAGCAGGTGAGTGTGGCAGACTTTCTGCAGCCTGAAGGAGAGAGACCCTGGCTCCTCGGGACCCACATCATGTGGTTGACTCGGGTGGGCCGAGAGAATAAGGAGCTCCTCCCCTCTCTGGGGGGCTGAGAATCAAACATATCATGTCATCCTGTCCCCCATCCTATGTCTCCTTCTCCCCCTCACCCCCGCTTAGCAAGTGGGAGCCAGTGAACTACACATCTTGTGAAAAGATCGGCTATGTTATTTAGTATGAACTCCCCATATGCAAAGATATGGACAACCATTTGGAAGAAAACAAGAAACAATGTGAGAGATAGTGAAGATCTCTGGTTGTCTAGCTTTGAAATTTATGCTTTCTTATGTCCTGTTCTGTTCTGTTTTGTTGTGTTTAATTTTATCCCCTTTAAAATAAAATTTAAAAAAAAAGAAAAGAATCATGAAAGTACCTGGAAATCACAAAATGGTATCACTCCAAAAGAGAGATGACATGTTACTATTTCTGTATTTCATTTTTTTAATAAAGCATATTCTAACTGTAATTTAAAAATTCCAAGAAAGAACAAATATCAAGTAAATTTATAATCACCATAGCAGTTGCATTTTGGAGGAATAGATTTAGACTTTTTCTGGGTGATGGTTTATCTAGACATTAGAATAATTTTTTGACTGTCCCCAAACTCAGAAGACATTCCACAGGAAAGTATCTCTCAGTTGCAAGGGCTGTGCTCAGCACAGTCTCTTGATAAATACTTTTTGATGATGGTTAGAAAATATGCTAAACCCTTAAAACTGTGTAACCATAAAACATTCCTCACTAAAATTTTCTTGGTGTTCTCTTATGACTCCATGAAAATCAAATTAGTTACTACGTTGGCTAACTGCTACACCATTTGTGGTTGGAAGATGCCAAGCATCATTTTAGTTATTTTCATTTAAAAATAAAAAGATAAATTGGCCCTTTGTGAATACACATGTTACACACACTGTGGTCTTATTTCAATCTTTCAAGCCGATGTGCTAAGGGAGAGGAGAACATGAACATTACCCTAGGGATTGCTATTCAGTGAAGGTGAGAGTCCTCTGGAAGTGTCTTCACTCCTGCTTTCCCCTGCCCACTCATTCCTCCACTTGGCTATGCCAAGTTGACCCTGTACATTGTACATATCACACTGAACAGAAACCATATGTTTATGTGTCTCTTTCCCTTGTCAGAATACAAGCACAGGATAGGAATCATGTCATGGCAGACATACACACATATGGTCATATATCACATTATCATGTTTCAGTCAATGACCAGATGTATGTATAACGATGGCTTTGCCACATAGCCTAGGTATCATCTGTGTTTGTATAAGTACACTCCACGATGTCTACTAATTTCAAAAACACCTAATGTTGCACTTCTAAGAATATATGTCTGTTGTTAAGTGGTGCATGACTGTTCACGGCTCAGATCTTCCCTTTGGGAAAGGGATGCTGCAGTTAACTCCTGAAGATCCAAACCAATGTTTAAGTCAAGATCATCCTTTTCTCACAATGACCAAGGCAGTGACCGAACACAGCTGGGTGGCTGAGCTCACACTCCTGGTAGGTATCCCCTTAGTTCAAGGTCACAAGGCCATTTCCTCCCAACACAGGGCTCCTCTCAATGACAGTCTTTGTTCCAGCTCTCCCATTGGGATGGCAGAAATGTGCCACACAGCATTGTCCTCTGATGCTCACTCTGCCTCATCCTTCATCTTTCCCTTTTCTTTTACAAGTTCTCCTCCCCATAAAAATGTTCACTCCCCGAATCAAACTCATATCCACTTTCTGGGAAGTTAAACCTGTGATCACTGGTTCCAGAAGTTGTCCAAGACAACAGTAAAGTGAGCTATAGGGGGTGATAATGAGGAGCTGGTTCCAGGTGCAACCAGTATGCAGCCAGCCCCTAAAACAAGGTGGAACTTTTGCAGGAAGTAAGCAGGGATGCGCTGGTGAAGGAACAGTATCAGTCAGGGAAATGATTCAGGCACTGGAAATGTGGTGGAAGTGAGATGAGAAATATGATAGCAGAATGGGTTGGTTGTTTCTAAATTGCGTTGAAGCTTTATAGACTACTAACAAAATCCTGGGTGATTGACATATTAAAAATGAAGTGAAAAAGCCAAAGGTGGATTTTAAAGATGCCCTCATGGCTTTCTCACCCTCTATGTCTTTCTGCCTCAAGATGTCCTCCTCCAATTCAATCAGCAAGATAACCACCACTGTGTTTTATCCCTCAATTTAGAGCCGTGACTAGAAATGAATCTTTGTATCTAAATAAATAGCTGTCATCTTATGCAAAGGGCTCTGATAAAAAGCTGATGATTAAGCACAGATTTAATATTCAAACTGGAGTAACTTCAATGGTAGTTTAAGCTCCACCAGGTTAGTCGTGACTACTGTAGTTTGAGAAACCTGAGATCCTGACATTTGAAACTAGGGCAACTGGGTGGGTCCCTCTGTAGATTTGGACTCCCCAGACTATTTAAACCTCAGGAGTAAAATGTGCACAAGCACCTTCTCTCTCCATCTCAAGATAGCACAGGACAGTGACCCCTCATTGATCCTCAGAAGAAATATTCCAAGACCTCCTGTGGATGACTGACATTAGGGACAATACCAAAGCCTGGACTTTAATGCTTGTTTCCATTTTAACTAAGCATTTATTATGCCCTGCTGCCACAACTTTAACAGCTTTGGATTTCTTTTTTTTTTTCCTTTACTTCATAACCTCAGCATATAATTTTTTCTTTTCTTATTAAGTTGAGAACTTTCAATCTTTCACTTGAGGGAAATACTTTACAGTATTTTTTTTGGCATATCTGCATTGCCAGCATTACCACTCTTGTATTCTAAGTGACTAATGGGTGGGTACTAAACACAGTGTGGATACACTGTGCAAAAGGAAAATGGTATATCCTGGACAGAATGGAGAAGGATCAGGTAAAATTTCATCATTCTATCTCAGAATAGTATGCAATTTAAAATGTATAAATGATTTATGTCTGGAGTTCTCTATTTAATATTTTCATATTTCACTTGAGATCATGGATTGAAGGGAACCCACTGTATTAGAATGGCCTGCTGAAGAGACTGCTGAGTGCTGGCTCACAGGCAGCGTTCTGGTTTCACTACTCTTCCCTCGCCCTGTCATTGTAAGCATGGTGCTTTCTCATAACCTCTGCTTTTGCCTATTATGACCACTGATACTGTTTTCTGTAGACCCAAGTTAATATATGATTATGTTTTTTCATAATGTTTTCTGGAGTTATAATAGTTCTTTTCACATCCATGTGTGTGTGCGTGCACACATACACACACACTATAACTGCTATGAGATATACACTGTAGTGTTTACCCCAGTTATTCTCCAAAGAGACTTACAATCACTTATACTGAGGGAAAAGGAATGGTTAGATATTGTATGAGATTTCAGACATAGAGTACAAGTTGTCATTGCTATCCAGAGACTCAGACACCCAAAGCATCATCCTGCCTTTCCCATCAGAGAAAGGGGCACATGATAGAGGTGAGGTAGTAAATGGAGATCTAGCCATTTGCAGTAGATCCCCAAGGTACTGAGACTCCCAGGGCTCCTGTAGTCACCAAGTGGTCACTTCTCTGATCCTCAACTATATGAATAGAATCCACCTATATGACACTTGGGTCCTCATTTAGTCCTTGCCTTATTTTCTTTCAGAATATGGGAGTCTTAAGAGCTGGTAGACTGTCTATGTAGGAGTCCAGCTGCTCCAGTTTCAATAATTTGACCTCTATTTCCCTTCTTCCTCTGTTCCTCTTCCTTGCCTTCTGCAATATTAAATACCTTCTAGTCCTTTGAGCTTCTTAGCACTTTGGCTTGCACTGAATTAAGTGTCTATTTTTATAGGTATTTATGCTGTAGTTAAGTCAGTTGCCACTCTTTAATCTATTTTATGTCTTCCAAAAATGTGTTTTCCTTTTTCTCTAATGGCTTCCCTTGAGATTGTTTTATTTGCACATTTAAAAAAAAATTTCTGTAGCTTTAAAATCCACTTAAGATCTTAGCAGAGACTTGGAGAGAAAGTAAACTCCCAATGTATTTAACTAAGCATTCAGGCTTATTTATTTTTTTTATTTTGAGACAGGGTCTCCCTGAGTTGCTGAGATGCCCATACTGGTTCAGAACTGTAATCCACTTGCCTCTTCTTCTCTTAGTGCAGAGATTGCAAGTATGTGCTAGAGTGATTGGTTCCAGCATTTTTTTCTATTTAGAGCAATTACTTCCCAGGTACACAAGTTTGAATTCTCATATAGCATTCTAGAGGGTGGAGGTATTTGTAATTTAGAAATAACTTAAAATAACTAATGAATGGTATAATAATTTCCTGTGGGTTCTATATGCACATTTATGTTATTTATTTAATTTTGTTAATTTTCAAAAAATAAAGTTGGAGAGTAAGCATCACTGGAATACAAATGTCTTCACATTTGAATCAGACCTTGAAAGATGAGTAAAGAACAAGAGATAACATTTATTGAAAGCTCACCATGTGCCAGATACTGATAAGTACTTTATGTTTGCTATGAAAGAGGAACTGTCATTAACCCATTTTATAGATGGAGGAGACAGAAGCTCAGAGATATTGTTTGATGTGTGTGAGACATCATGGCTAATAGATGATGGAGATAGATTTTGAGTACAGATGATCTGTCTTCAAAGCCTTCTTATCATATTGTGCTGCATGCTAGGGAGAAAACTAGATGTCCCAGGGCTTAGAAATCTCCATCAAGTTATGCCCAAATTAGTCATGACATTGTTTATTGGGGAATGACTATTGTAGAGACTCCTTCCTCTTTTCCCTTTGTGAGCTATTTTGGTGTATGTACATATATGTTTCAATCTTTATTTGTTTGTTTAGTTCAGTCCAATAGTCACTGTAGGGTAAGTATTCAGAAAAATTCATGATACATGAATATTGGCTACTGATTTCGGACATCAAGACAAAGAACAATTTGGAAGCAAGATAATATTTGTGGGGATATGGAAAAGGGAATTATTTATCTTAGTAATTATGGGAAATGGAGCTGTAGAATTTTACTTTGAACTAGTAGAGAAATTTATTCTTAACTTACGGTATTCTTTACTGGTACTTTATAAAAAAATCATCAAAGTCTGGCTGAGTGTCAAGAAAGTCTTGCTATAACTAGCCATGAACTATGGCCAAAAAGGACAGCTCTATATTTAAAACCGTGGTGGTTGCTAGGATGGGTAAAAGAGGAGGAAATGGAGGGAAGTAAAGTTTACAGTTCTGTAAATTACAGCCTGAGACAGGACCATGATGCCTGACCAATCTCAGCCAGGGGACAAGTCAGCCAAAGGACATTACTCACCCTTGTATAATTAGGTTGCATCTTTGATGTAATAAAAAAAAAAGCTTACATTTTGGCTTGGATTTCCTTATTAATGATTATACCAACAAGAAATTTATTTTAAAGGACAATTGCCAAGATAACACCCATCATGAGAATATAGTGATTCGACTGCAAAATTGGTAAAGAAAACCAAACAAATCCAACAAAATACAATTTAAGACCAAGAGCTTCCGAGGTGAGAAAAACCCAGAATTAAACACTGAGCTGCAAGAGTGTATTTATCCTTGTCATTTAGAATTATCTACTTGTCAATAGGAAAAAGGAGAACATTCAAAAATCCCTTCTGACATTTTGAACACTGGGCCCACAACAAAGAATGAGATTGCTCTGCCTGAAAACTCTCAAAAGAAAAGTTACTTATTTTGTAGACAGTGTGAAAATACATGGATTTCTACAAGTATGTTCATCATACAATACAAATGCTGAATATCTGAATTCATTATATTGTTGATTAAAGGAAGCTGTGTTAATCAATGTTATGTTGATTAGCAGAAAATACCTGAGAAACATCAACTTGTAAAAACGAAGCATTTATTTTAGCTCACAGTTTTGGAGAGAATTCAGTCCATCGTTGGTTGGATCTATTTTAGATCTTTGGTAGTAGGGGTCAACACATGGTAGGAACATTAGTAGAACCAATTCTTGTCTTGGTTAATTTTCTCTCATGGCTGAGACAAAATATGCAATGCCCAAAATTAAGGATGGAAAGGTTTATTTAGTTCACAGTTTGTGGAAATTTCAACCCATAATCAGCTGGTTCCAAGGCAAGGTGGTCCATTCCACAGGAATAATAGTTCATGATGGCAGAAGACAGCAAAAGCAACAAGAGACAAAAGGGGAGGAAAGAGAAAAGACTCTTTCCATCCCTTGTATTGTTTGTAGGTTACGCATCCCAGGGAAGGTATAGCACCCACATTCATACTACCAGCATTGGACCATGAATCAGTCAGAAACTCTAGAATCCTGCCCCTATGACTGCATGAGGCTTTGGGTGGGACATCCAGACACAAACCATGGCAAATCTGTTCACTTCATTGCAGTGAAGTAAAAGAGAAAAACAGGAAGGTTCTGGGGTCCCACAATTGCATTGGAGAGTATGTCTTCAATGAACTAAACCCTTTTCCTAGGTCTTACTTCTTTAATTTTTCACCACCTCTTGGTCAATAGTGTCAAGATGGGGACCAAGCCCTTGACACATGGCCTTTTGGAGAACATTTAAGATCCATTATAGCAGAATCCTAGTGGAATAACAGCACATGAACATGCTTGTCTGTAGTGACTTTATGTTTGTATAAGCATAAATATGCTTTCAATCTCACTATGATGCCCAATATCTGACATTCAACATTTAGCATGGAAATTAACACCATTATACTCCAGGGATGTTTCTGACAGTCAACACCACCAACCCTTTCTATCTCTGGGTTCGGAACCTGAACATTCTGTTAATCTTGAATGGGAAAATATTCAGAAAAAGTTGCCTCTTGTAATAGTCAGCCTTCCTTTTGCTGAGACATAATACCTAATACCTATAGTTTAAAGAAGGAAAGATTGGCTCACAGTTTCAATGGATTTAGTTCATGGTCAACTAGTCCCAAGGCAGGATATCTTGACAGAAAGGCACGATAGAGCAAATATGCTTAGTTCATGGTGGTGTGGAAGTAGATCAAGGAAAAATGCCAGAGAAAAAGAAGTGAGGCACCAAACAGAACCCAAGGTCATGACTCCATGACCCAGGCACACCCAGAAGTATGCTCCACCAAAACCAATCAAGTTGACACTGCATGCTAACTACCACATCCCACTCTTTGTCAACTTTATACCTAAATACATCTCCTTAAACTATACTTAGTCTCCAGATAAAGACAGTAACATGTTCATAATTCCACATAACTTAATACAGCTATCTAACTTAGAAGTGGAAAATACAACAATTCTTTCCCCAAAGTCTCAACAGTTCCAGCATTTTTCAAGTTGAAGTCCAGGTCTCCTCTGAGACTCAAGGCACTTTTAGCTGTGGATGTTATAAAAATCAAATACAAGTTACATGATTCCAAGGTTCAAGGGCCCAGGGTAAACATTTCCATTTCAAAAGGAAGGAATAGGTAGATAGAAAAGAATCAAATCAAAGAAAGGTCAAAGCCCAGAAGGAAAACCTTTAAATACTGTAGTTCCACTTCTGACATTTGGGGTAAATGGTGGTGGTGGTGGTGGTGGTGGTGGTGAGATGTGAGTTCTAAAGGGAGATGTGAGCTCTAAGGGGTATGGGTTACTCCACACATGTGGCCTTGTTAATTGAAACCTGCATGGCCTCTTTTTGGAGCTGTCTCTGTTCACAGCTTGCAGCATTTCTCAGCAGACTTTCCACATTCCTGGCATCTCCAACTTTCTGGGGACTCCACTGCAACTTTGGTTTCATTTCCACAGCTTCATACACTGCTTTATCAAGGGTGCATTGGCTGGCCTACCAGACCTTTCTTTGAAATCTTGGTAGAAGTCTCCTTAATCCCCAAACCATTGCATTCTGCATGCTAGTAAAATAACACCGAAGCCTGCTGCTAACTTGAACACTAGCCAGGCCCCCTTGGACTATGGCTGTAGTAGCCCCTGAACACTGATGGATTTCAGCAGGGAAATGAATTGCAGAGAATGAATTCTCAAAGGGACATCCCAGAGACTCTATTTTCAAATGGAAGGTTCATAGTTTTTCATTATTGACCCTACAGTGGGTGGGGAATTACTGCTTTTTGAGATAGTTTCAAACTATCTTCCTTCTATTCCTGTGCAACATGCTTGGTTCCTTTTTAATGGTGATAATCTCGTTAGTAGTCACACCTCCTTTGGCCTCATACTTACAAATGGTTCCTACTGGGCCAAGTTTTGTTTTGTGAGACAAGGTATTGCTATATATTTCAGGATGGCCTAGAACTTATAGCAGTCCTTCTGCTGAACCTCCCACGTGCTGACACTGCATGCATGTGCCACCATACTGCTTTGTTTTTTCCACCCCACCTTAACTACTACACCTCTATATTAAACATATATAGACTTTTCCCTGTCTATATTCCATAAATAACACAATGTCATAGTATGACAACCATTTATGTAGCATTTCCATTGTTGCAGGTATTTAAGAGATCTATACATGATTTAATGTATAGGAGAAAAGGTGCCTACACTACATGCAAATGCTATGCCATTTTATGCAAGGTACTTGGGAATTCTTGAATTTTGATGTTCTGGGGTCAGGGAGGTCCTGGAACCAATATTTGCGAATACGGGGATAACTGTATTAGTTGCATGCTGAGGAGTGAAGTGTACGTTATTGATCTCAAGGCACCCAAACAGAATGAACAATAGTTGTGCTCTCAGTGATACAGGCTGAACATCCCTGAACAGATACATGACAGATGCTGTAGCTTAATTGAGGAATAATTTAAAGTAAATTACAAACAAGTTTAATATTGTTTTGTTCACCAACCACAGTAACTGGCTTAGAGAAGCCACTCAAATTTGGCAGAATGAATAGAATTATTTGAAGAGCTTATAAATTAGGATGTGATTATGTCAGTTGGGTTATTTATTCATTGGCAGTTTAGGTATCAATATTTGATTATTATCACTAACAGTTTTATTTTGATTTCCCATTTCTCTTGGACACTCTTAAGAAAGCCCTTAGTTGGCTTTAGGCCCTTGATGGGAATTTCACAGTTTTTTCATGTTTCTTTTGGGGAAATTCTGGGGAGTCCTTCTTTTTGGTAGACAATTACTTTGAAATTATGGTTCAAATTGTGTTTAATGGAATTGCTTAAACATTTACAGGTAATATTTTTAATTGTTTATAAGAAAGTAAGCTATTTTTTAAGATAGAATAGCATCTGCACATTCCTGAGAAACAGGCCAAACTATCTCTACCTCACTGCCTTTTCTGAGTTGTCTTGGCAATCCAGAAATGGGACCCACAAAGCTAATGACTGATCAACTCCACTGCTGATAGAACAGATGCACATTTCTGGACAATGCTAGATGAATGAGCTAACCAAGAGGAATTCCACCTCTCTGGTCAGGACCACCAGCTGATCCGAAGAAGCTACACGCAGAATTCCCAGATCTGACAAAGAAATAAAACTTGTCAGTCCTCATTTGTGGCTCTCAAGGCCCAGCATGTGGTTCAGAGCAACGGAAAAGGATGAGATTCTTTTTTTTAAGAGAAAGTTTTTACTTAAAATTCCTTTCAAAAAATTTCATAAAATTGTCAGAAATTTTCAGTTATGTCTCATTCCCTATCCCAATTCTCCTTATCTCACTTTTGGTTGAAACTCCCGCTTGTAGAGTGGATGGTAATACCTCTTTAATTTAAAAAAGCTGTTTGCGATAAGCATCGGTTCTATTTGCCTCCTCCTCACTCTGGAGCACATAGTTTTCTCCTACACTTCTGTTCCTGGAGAAACATGAGTGACTGCACCTGCACTGATATTTATCAGGTGTTTCCAACTAGTGAATGTTTGGTTTGTCATTTTAGAAAGTTCGTTGTGTCTTGCCCCCTCATTCAGGCGAAAACATGTACCGCTGCATTTGAGTTTTGATTTTTTTTGCAGTCTGTGGTTTACTGGAATAACATTGTGCTTGCTTAATGTCTTTATTTTGCCAGCAAAACACCCACAATCCCAGTGATATTCCCAACCCCTTTTATTGCATCATGATGTCTATTTATATGGACAGTGAGACATTTTAGTCTCACTGCTGGTACAGAAATGACACGTTTGTGCCTCACTGTTACTGTGGCAAAGTAACGCAGTCTTTCTCCCGATAGAACCCTTGCTCTCATCTGTACAGCTCAAACATTTCCTTTATGAGAGGTTACAGGTAATTTTCTTTGGCTTCAAACAGGTCATCCACTTGATATTGTGTGATTTCAGGAGACGAGCAGAGGGCCACTCATCTCTCTTTAAGCATTCATTCCAGTCATCAGATGATAGGATTTCTTATTCATGGTATCAACACATTTGACATATATTCGTGGCTTTACCAATCAATGTTTTATTGAGGATATATGTGTTTCTAGAACATGGGGTGGAAAAATCATGTTGAATCAGGCTGGTACTATGGAGAGGAATATGAAAGTTGATAGGGAACAAGCAGACAGTCCCTTCTGGGAAAAAGAGCAGAGCATGGGTCTGAAATATTCTGCTGCTCTAATCTTTCAGGTTGGGTTGACAGAACCACTTTCAACAAGAGTTTCCTGGAGTCACTCATGCTGTGCCAGAGGTCGATGCCCACCATGCAACCCAGAGCCATCCCCACTGGTAGTCACTGTGGTGGGAGGGGGACGGAAGAGCTCTCATTAGGCAGCCCCGTATAAAACAGGGATCTGCGTGCACTTGGACTGCATCAAGAATTCTGTAGGATAACTCCAGGATAGAAGGTTAGGTGATTCTATTAACTATGAGGCAGTACAATCTTCCATATTGCAGTCTGCAGTAAGTCTTCTGGGACCCTGCCTGTCTCCTTATGATGGGAGTCGACCAAGGCTCCCCGCTTTCTTTTACAACGTGACTGATATTTCCTTAGCCTTGTGGAACTTAGATAAGTTTAATATGACATTGGCTCTTCAACTCAAATATGTTTTTCTTACTCCTTAAATATATTCTATCAAAAAAAGTTAAGGTCGTGATTTTCAGGCAGTTTTACAAAACAAGGGTAAACAATGTTCCAGGTTTTGGCAGTAGAATCTGTCCATCTATCTATCTACCTATCAATCTATAAATCACAAGAGTGTGTCTATGCAAAATATATGCTGATATGCTTATTCAGGCTTATTTTACTAATTGAAAGCAAAGGCACAGGTGGATTTGGCTTTGTACCTAACATACGGAATCTGAGATGCGAACACAAAGGGTGTAAGTGAGAAGTAAACCAGTGACACAGCATCTGTGGTAGATATTCTACCAAACTAACGCCCCACTTGAAATTAACTCTGGACATTTTAATATTTTCCTTCCATTTGAAAAGACAGAAGTTTGCAGCTGGTTCCATCTGTAATGAGTGTGGGGCAAGAAAAACGAAGCGAAGAAGATTATTTTTTGAGAGGCAATCATTTCAGTGATCTCACTTATGAAAGTATGTGAAAAGAATGCATTGTCCTGATGGACACTGTGACTTTGCAAACATTTTCTTTGTTCTGGGTAGGTTCACTTAAGTGGCCCTGCTTGGTCATTTAAATACAGGTTCAGTTGGCCATTATTCTGGGAGAGGAATGTAACCTGAACTTCCATGTTTGTATTATGAGGTCATTGCAGCAGAACAAGAGGGGAAATTGACTGACCAAGCACTCCTTGGGCCATGGTGCATTCTGAGAAGTGGCTTCCTACTGGAACTGTATGAGTTTAATCACCGATTGGGACCAGCAACCTCAGGGAAGGAGGGCCTGCTGGTGGGTGACCTTTCCATGTAAAGCACTGTTCTGGAAGGACATGGCTTTGGTACCAGTAGTGGCTTCAGGAGCAAAGAATGCCTCTGCCAGTGAGCTCCAGCCCTGCCCTCTGGAGGTGGCTTCTAGAGTATGGGAAGCTCTTCATCATCTTAGTGTTGTCAGAGGACACAAATGTTCTGAGATCTCCCTCATCCTTGGTCCCTGCAGTGCTCTGTGTCACTGGGACAGAACTTGCAAAGCCTCAAGTGCTCTGAAGCAATAGACAAATTAAACAGTTTAAAGTGGGTGGACCCTGGCCACCCACTGTGGCAGGACTGTGTGACAGGAGCTCTTCCATTATGAATAATGCAAGGAAGGTAGTCCATTTCCATAGGGCTGAGGCTTCCCAGCCTTGTGGCTATTATAAAAATCAGTGACCAAGCTGGATGTGGTGGCACATGCCTGTAATCCAGCACTCTGAGAGGCCAAGGTAGGAGGATCACAAGTTTGAGTCCAGCCTGGGCACCTTAGCAATTAGATAGGCCTTGTCTAAAATAAAGAGAGAAAGGAAGGGAGGAAGGAAGGAAGAAAGAAGGAAGGAAGGAAGGAAGGAAGGAAGGAAAGAAGGAAGGAAAGAAAGAAAGACAGACAGACAGACAGACAGAAAGAAAGAAAGAAAGAAAGAAAAAGAGAAAGAAAGAAAAAAATATCAAGGATCACCCCAGCTCCGCTTTTTGGTAATGACTCCCTAAGATAAGGGTCCACTCAGCATTCAAGGCTGTGCCCTGGCCACTGGGGTCTCTTCAGCTTGATTGTCCTCCTCAAGGGATCCCCGTGCACTGTGGGACCTCAGATGCCCACTGGAGAGGTTAATTAGAGGAGAGATGTCAGGACTTGCAATCACTGTTAAAAGGAAATTTTAGCATTTCCCTCTGAGACTGGACTAGGACAAGTTCATTCTACCCTGCACTGGCTGAGGGTCACTCTAATTCCACACTGGACATGGTCACTGTTCCATCCATTCAATAAAGCAAGAGACTAAAACATGCCAAGAAAGGTACATTTGCACACATAATAGTATACATGTATACAACTACTGGGGCCACATAAATCTTACGAAAATAGCAGAAAATGCCAAATGAAAAGGAGATTGGAATAAGCAAAAGGCCAAAGAATAATATGTTTCAGAAAACAGACACAGAGCAAAACAAAAGCAGCCAGAAGTTTAGGCCTTTTCAAGAGACCCATGTCAGTGGCAGAAAAAGACACTGTCTCATGGGTTAGACACTGTCTCATGTCCAGATTTTCCTCATCTTACATTGCTTCGTCATTAGAAGAGATCAGTTTAAGGCAGGGATATGGAACATCTATGGTCTACCGACCTTGGCTTATCAGTAGAGACTTAGACACCCGCCAGAAAAAGGTGATTCCTTTCTCCATGACTCATACGTCACCTAGAAACCTCTCATTTCTTGGAATTCTTTCAAAATTCCAACTTTTTTCATCAGGGACTATTAAATGACACAATCTTTGATAATGCATTTTCCTTGTAGAAAATGGAATTATCTCAGTATTAAAATGAAGCTGTTTGTTTGTTAGTGTCCCCTGACCCAAATAGCAATGCATATATCCAGGTTATTTCTTAATTATGTTAAATATAGTGAGTGTAGTAGTAATTTTACTATGTTTTTTGCATTACAAATTTTATGTATTATTATTGTTGTTATGTCTAAACACTTGATATGTGTGTATTGAATGCTATGTTTTAAGCACAGTTCTAGGAGCTATTGCTAATTGTCATTGAATAAAGTGCTTTACTGATATGTCAAATTCTTGTGATCAGACTGAAAAAGTGGGAGTTATTATTCCCATTTCACATAAAGAAAAAATGGGAAGTCAGAGAGCTTCAGTAACTTGCCAATGTCAGACAGCTCAAAGACAAGGCCAGTATTTTCTGACTGCATAACATTTACTGCAAGACTAGAGAGAGAAATCTGCTTTGAAACTTTCCTTTGTTTTTTTCTCTGTTAATCTATCAAAATTATTCACTATTTCTCTATGTTGGTTCTCACTGCTGACAGAGCTGTTGTGCTATCAATATTTAATTTTCCCCTATTTATTTTATATACAGAATCTCTCTGATACCCAAATGCTTATCATCTCCCTTAGTTTAGGAGAGTTTCAAATTCAACTTCTAGTGAGAAAATATGGAGTGGAGAACTGGGAAGGGCTGATCAAAGCAGTATGGGAAACTGAAGTGGTGGAATTGGAAGTTCCTAGTAAATATTTACTGTTGTCTTTGAAGCAAATTCCAAGGCTATCAGCTAGGCTGACTTTAAGAGCTATTCTAATATCATATTTTGAAGTCACATATTAATAATTCTGAACTTGCTGCTTACACTTGTCCAGAGATCAATTCCATTGAATGCAATAATTATACCTTGACTATAACTAGGTAAATGTGAACAGCTGCTTCTGACCCATACAGGAAAGAAAGACAGGATTGTTTTGTAAACATTGACAGGTTGATTTCTCTGTTGAAACCAAAACACTTGGTTGACCATAGAGTAATAACTATAGGAATGTGTCATGGCTATCAGCGTTATTTACCATGTGTGTAAAATCAGAAAAAGAAATATATGATCTTCTCCTTTGACTATTTTGGTCTAAGACTTGAGTTGAAACTCCTATTTAAAAATAAGTGCTCCACAAAAAAATGACTTCAGTAAAGTACTGATGCTTATTATTTCCCAGGGCATATGGTTATCAGCCTTCTTCCAGATTCAATATAGGTAAGTGGACAAGACAGTCACATATTTACTTAAAATGTCCAGCAGGATATTCAAAAAATGTAAGAAAGTTTCTCTTGCTGGGTTCAGTGACCCATACTTGTAATTCTAACTATTCAGGAAACTGGGCTAGGATGATCACAAATTCAAGGGCAGCCTGGGCAACTGGGCAAGATTCTGTCTCAACATAAAAGGGCTGTGAGATGAAATTCAATGCAAAAGCCCTGGGTTCAGCTCCGCAGTACTGAAGAAACACACACACACACACATAGTCATGGTACCCTGGGGTTGAGGAGTGTGTTCTGGATCTACTCTTCCATAGATACTGAGGGATGGATCTAAGAAAACTAACCCAAATAATAACATTAGTGGCTTCAATACCTTTTGCCTGAGAATTATGTAAGCTCCTGGCAAGTTCTTGTAATAAAAAGTGTGTTTTATTTATGTTTGAATATGTAGCACTTATCAGAGGATCTAGAATAGAGTAGGCATTCGCCAGTATTGTTAAAGATCAAGATGCCAGTAGGGCAGTGGTGAGCACGCCTTCCTCTCTTAGATGGCCCCCTTGCTTACATCTGCTCCTAAGGCCATGCAGTCATTCACAGCCCTGGATGACCCTGGACAGTCCTGAGAGCTTTTCTTGACTGCTCATACCGAGAACTGTTCAACTTACATCTACGTTCTTCCCTGGAGTTTCTATTCAAGCTTGCTCTTTTTCTTTTGCTCATGTTTACCTTTTTCTTCTGTTGACCAAGTTGAGAATTTATGTAGATAACTTGTGTCTGGGACCAAATGAGAATGTGTCCTAGAAGAAGAAGATCAATTTTATCTTTTTGAAAACCTTCTACTATAACATATATTAACCACACAAATTAATGAGTTTGATGGAAATGTTTTGCATATTGATATATCTCTTGACATCATTAAGTTTACCTGGGGCTGTGTGAAGGAGAAGACCACACAGGAGCTGAGGACATGTACACAGAGATTATAGCACCTCAGTCTTAGAGATCCTTTTTCCATGGAGAATCCGAGAGTACTGTCTTCACCATTGTCTTTGAGGATTAAACCCACGTTGGGAGGAGAGAGACGGATTTCTGTTTTCTGTCTTTCCACCAAAGGTAAGTCACTGAATACTTCTTGTTGTATAATTGACTCATTGGTCACTGCAGGGTCACACAGAATGTCTGTCATTTAATTATAAGGATCATTTACTTTTGGCTTTGGCTAGAACAACTCAATTTTGGAGTTTGCTCCTACAGCTGGAATGTGGTCTACCCAATGGGCCCTTCCTGGAACACACCACTCATTGTTTCTACCTTCTATTGGGATCTCTACTTGTGTTTTCTGCTCTGTTTTCTTCATAGCAATAAGCATCATCTGATCTTCCTAAATGTAATTTATTCATCTTCTTCATTATTCTTTTTCTGTAAGACAATGAAGGTGAGGAATTGATTTTTCGTTCATCACTGTCATGTGGTTCAACACTCTTTGAGGAAGGAAGAGAGGGAGGAAGGAAGAAGGGAGAGACTGGGGAAGAGAGAGGTGGAAAGAAGAGAGGAGAAAGGCAGGCTCAGAGAAAGAAAGCAGGGAAAGAGAAAAGAAGAGAAGTGGAGTTCAGGGCAGGAAGTTAGTATTCTCAGGGAAGCAATCATAGGAAGAGAGATGGTCATTTTGGCTTACTCTAATGTGGTGATGGTGGACCTTTTAGAGCTTTCAGAGATACAGCCAGCCTGCTGCAGCACGCATGCTGCTGTAGGTTCCCTACCACTGCTCTAAAGAGTCAACTCCATGTCTGAGTGAAACAGGGGTGGACACATGGATGATCACTCAGGGGTTTTTAGGATGAATCAGATCACTAGAAACAGCCACAGAAACTCACTGCAATACATACGCTCACATAAGCTGACATAATATGGCATAGACATAACATGTAGGTATATACATTTGTGTTACATCCTTTCACACAAGTCTCTTCATGGAGAAGCAAAGACTATGACATACACTGAGATTATATACAAAGGACTTCATTCACTAGGACACGGCATTAATGAAGTACAATCCTCAGATAAGCAAATTGTATTGGTGGTAACTAGCTGTGCAGTGTGTATCCCAAAGTCTAGCTACTGCGTCAAGCATGATTTTCATTAATTAGCACAAAAAGTGGTGATGGGACAACTATGAGAATGTGAGAATACAGATGAATTAGTGCAAATCCATTACTATTCCTAAAAAAATGCCTCACAATTCTTGATCCACTATGACTGGATCAAGAGATCAGTGAATCTTCACTCCCAAAGGCTAGTACAAAACCCTCAATTTTCTTTCCAGGTTTAGAAGCGCAACTTGCTTTTCAAAACAGCTTACTGAGTACAAAAGTCGAGAATTAATGACACCATCCATAAGCTTTTTTTTTTTTAAACTTCTGGTTATCAGATTCCCTTCTTCTGGTTTAGAGGCAGATAGGCAAGCATATGAAGATAGCATGCCTGGGGGCAGTGGTGGCCACCGCCCCTTGCATAGTTGCCTAAAAGCTAACAACCTTACCAAACCTGAGGTTATTTTTCTTGTTACAATATTCACTTAGTTTATAAGTTCTTTTTGAGAATGTTCTTGTAAGACACCAAATGAATTAGACACAGATTTGTCTCTAAGGAACTTATATACCAAAATGGAGGCAAGGCAATGAGGTCTTGTCAATATCGTACTGTTTGCTACACCTCTGTGGTTGAAATGAATGAAAACACTCTCAGTGATTCCGTCTTTGCTTTCCCACTTGATGTGCACAAACATCCCGCGAGCTCTTTAAGCAAAGGTAAACTGCAAGCACGCCCATGGACACTATCTTAGGTTTCTCCAGCCAAAGGCCACTGTGCAATTGGAATTTTCCCCATTTAAGATAAACTCTAACATACCTGATATGAAGGAGAGATAAGGATGGCCATGCTGGAACACACAGGGTCCCCTGCTGAATCCTTATCAGATTATCAACTGGGAGAAGAGTCAGTGGCAGAAGAGGTAAAAGGTGGGATTGATTTTGTTTTTTAAAAGCCTCAGAACAAAACTAAAATAGATAAATAAGGTAAACTCAAACTATGTTTCTGCATGGTAGAGGACTCAACAGAGTAAAATGGCAACATAGAGATTGGGAGAAAGTGCAAGTTATATATTTGATGATATCCAGGCTCAAAGAACTCCTACAATTTAACAGCAACAAAATAAACAAATAATTTAAGAGTAGACAAAGCTCTTGAATAGATATTTCTCCAAAGATGACATATAAATGGCCACAACCATATGAAAAGATGCTCAGCATCACTAATCATCCGAGAAATGCAAATCAAAAGCAGAGTAGGCTATCACTTCAAACTTATCAGTTTGGCTAGTTAGAAAAATAAATAAATAACCCTAAGACAAGTACTGGTGAGAATGGGGGGAAATTATAACACTCCTACAATGTGAGAATGCAAAACAGGGTGGGCACTATAAGAAATGATATGATGGTTTGAAGGTTAAAAATAGAACTACTATGTCACCAGAAATACCACTTTTGGGTATTGATGAAAAAGAAACGAAACTTGCACCTCAAGGAGGTATTGTTATGGTTGAACGGGCCAATAATAGTCCATGTTCTTGTGTACAAGGAAAGAATTGACAAGCATACACCCAGTAGCAAGTCGTAAGCGATTACATTTACTAGAGACCACTGGAAGTTGTGACCAATCCTTAGGACCAATCCTTGCCAACAAAGGTCCTGGGGCAACAGAAAACCACTGCCCACTGATCAAGGGTAGCAGCAGCAACAGGCAAAAGGGCAAAGGGGCAAAAAACTCAGGTTTTCAAAATTTAAAGGCCAGACACATCTGCTTTGGGTGATGCCCACTGAATCTCCCTTGGTGCCAGTGCTTCGGCGCCTGTGCTCTTGTATAGGGCATTGGCGATCTCCTAGGTTTTGGTTATTTTCTTCCTCTCTAGGATAATGGAAGCTGGAAAAACCACTGGGTGCTGTTCAGAGTTAAATGGAGGGGAGAGAGTGACTCCTTTGGCAGCCCCGTTGTTTCTAACTATATTGGTGTTAGTACTCCCATGTTCACTATTTACGATAAACATGATGCAGAAGCAACCTAAATGTCTACTGACAAATGAATCGATAAGAAATGTGGCTGGGGATTTAGCTCAGCAGCATAAGCGCCTGCTTTGCAAGTGCAAGGTCATGAGTTCGATCCCCAGTACCAAAAAAAAAGAAAAGAAAAGAAAAGAAAAGAAAAGAAAAGAAATGTGCTATATGGCATATTATGTAGCCATCGGAAAGAAGGAAATCTGCCAGATATAGCAACGTGGATGCATCTTGAAGCTAGATATTGCACTAAGTGAGCGATTCTACTTATATGATGTATCCGAAAGAGTCAAGCTCATGGCCAGATGGTCAGGCTAGTAGATCTAACACTGAATGTGCTCTTAGCTCAGGCATCTGCATTTGCTAAGCTTTGATATTCTACTTTTTGTGTGTCTTAGGATAATAGAAGCTGTAATATCTTCAGGGGACAGTAAAGACTACCACAGGGAGAGAAGGACTCAACCCATGCCTGGACCCGCTCCACCTTCAAGAAGGCAGTGGCCCTATCTCTTTGGGACATGAATCTCTGGGACCCGCAGAGTGGCCTGGGCTGTTTGAATTGAAAGTCTGCGCAGACCTGCATCTCAGCGCTACTGTT
>PVJX010029680.1:0-22713 GCA_004027295.1 Dolichotis patagonum | reverse complement strand
ATTCTACCCCTTTATGTAAATCCAATTTTCACAAGATCAGCATGCTTCCTATCCAAATGTACATTTGATGGGGGGTTTTTTGTATTGTTATGCTGATTGATGGAGATAGTGGTCATTAATATTGGGATATTGGGTAGATCTTTTTTCTCTGAGAATATGTGAATCTATGCTTGATTCAATATTTTAAGTCCATCTGGAAAGATAATGAGAAAATTAAGACTTGGCTTCAGTTTTCTTATTTTAGAAATCTACTAACGCATGTTGGAGACAGCTGTACTAAGGAGATTAATTTTTGTACCAAAAACATCCCACGCTTGACTGGAGAATTACCTTGAGTTTGTCTTTGGTTGGTCACTGCTCTGATTACTACTGTCTACTAAGTTAAGAGTGCTAAAGCAGATCAAGAAAATAAACATCTGCCCCACGGAAGCTAAAGCAGTAATTGAAACTTTGAAATCATATAGAGAAATACAGAGCAAGTAGAAAATAAAGAAGAAGGCAAATGAAAAGAAGGAGGAGGAGGAGAAATAGAAAGAGAAGGAGCCAGCCTGGACTACAAAGTGAGTTCGA
Source organism: Dolichotis patagonum (assembly GCA_004027295.1). Lineage (NCBI taxonomy): Eukaryota > Metazoa > Chordata > Mammalia > Rodentia > Caviidae > Dolichotis > Dolichotis patagonum. Next base: position 22,143 of record PVJX010029680.1, on the reverse strand, counting down.
GGCCACCCTGAACTGCATATGAAACTCTGTCTCAAAAAGACTGAAAAGGAGGAAAAAAAAAGCATAGAAAAATTAGACTTTTAGAATTTAAAGGCTAAGCAGTTCTACTTAGCTGCCTCCTATGAAATCTTTCGGGGTGACTGAGAAGAATAATTGACAACATTCTGAGTCATTTTAAGAGCTCTCAACACACACATTTGCCCCAGAAATCAGTATGATCTTAATTATATTTACAGGATGCAGTAAATATTTATGAACTCATATGAGATGGTGAAAGTGACTGAAGGTCAGGCCAGGAGATGAAACACACGTGCTCTCGTATAGAGCATCAGAGATCTCCTGAGTTTTTATTTTATTTTCTGCTCTCTTAGGACAACAGAAACAGGAAAAACTGCATGGTAGAATTAAGTAGAGGTAAGTTTTATTGTTTCTAACTGTGCTAGTACTGGGTCCTGAGTAGCTGCTGATTCAACATGTTGTCCTCTTCTAGCCCAGAGTTAAGCACACTTGTAAAAATAATGTAGTATAAGAACCTGAACAAACTTGAAACAAAGCATCTAGAATTTTCAATAGCATGCAAAATGGCATGGCATGAGCATGAATAGTTATGAGCAAATAGCAGGCTGAGGCAGAAGAAAACCAGGATGTAATGCAAAAATGGTAACTAGTGGATAAGGAAATGAAGGGTACCACCACGGGGTAGAGGAAGGCGCTGTGTGGAGTAAGTGGCCGAGCTCCGCCCAGGCTTGCACTGCTGGGCTGGTCCGCACCCATCTGGCCCCCCAACCACCACTGTTGCAGTGTGGAGGAAGGTGTCACGCAGAGGAGATCACCAAGTTCCACCCCTGCTCGCACTGCTGGGCATGCCTGGGCACTGCTGCCCCAGCAACTGCCACAGCATAGAGGAATGTGCAGTGCAGACCCCAGACCACTGAACTGTGCCTGCGACCCAGCGCACTCCTCCTAGATCATTGAACTGCGGTGGATTGGCAGTGCTGGTTTGACGGAAGACTTGGTGGCCTCTTACCCAGACAGAACACCCCAGTAGGTTCCAGTCACTATGTACCCAACAGTCAGGTCGCTATCAACCACAGAGTAGGATCTTAGGAGCTATACTGCCAATCATTGTGACTATTCGGATTAAATAACCAGATATTGGCCCAGAAGGTGAAAATGATAAAACAAAAAACCAAAATGCAATCTCAAACATCTAGCCCATTAGGTATAAGAACAGACAATGGAGAAATAGAGGACATTAAAAGCCATATACTGGAAATCTCTGAAAAGATAAAATGAAGTAAAGAAATAAATCCATGAGGCTATAGAGGAAATCAAATTAGAAGTAATGGCTTAATAAAGACAGAAATAACAACCTTAGGAAAGTATTTGCTCAACACAATGCTGGGGAAAAATAGATAAAAAAAATACAGGAGCATGGGAAATTGATTGAAACCTTGAATGAACAAGGTAGAAAACAAGCAGAATCCATGAAACAGTTTCAAAGAGATATCCAAGAAACAAAATTCTATTGAAAGCTGGCAAAACCATTTATATGAAGCTGAGGGTAGAATTTCAGACCTTGAGGATAGGATTGCAGTAAGCGACCAAGAAAAGATAAAGTTAAAAAAAACAACAAAGCAGCATGAAATGACAATCCAACATCTTCAAGATGGTGCCAAGAGAAACAATGTAAGGCTAATAGGCAGTGAGGAGGCAGGAGACAATGCAAAGGACTTAACGAAGCTATTCACAGAAGTAATAACACAGAATTTCCCAAACATGGGGAAAAAATCTGACATACAAAGAAGTGAGGCATATAGAACACTAAATAGTCATAACCAACATAAATCTACACCCAGACATATAATAATTAAGATTCCAGACATACAGCATAAAAACAGAATACTAAGAGCTATTAGAGAAAAGACACAAATCACGTATCAGGGAAAGCCTGTTAGAATCACGGCAGACAACTCAGCACAAACTGTCAGGTTAAGACGAGCTTGGAGTGAAGTATTTCAAGCCCTAAAAGAAAACAACTTTCAACCCAGACTGATGTACCCAGCAAAACTGTCTTTCAAATTTAATGGAGAAGCAAGATACTAGCATGACAAAGAACAACTGAAGAAATTCATATCTACCAAACCAACCCTAGAAGAAGTACTGAAAGATATACTAGAAAGAGAGAAAAATGCCCACAATCTCCAGAGCAACAACAGAAAGAAACCACCAGCCTGGATAAGAAATTAAACAAGGCAGGAAATCAGGAAACCAACAAGAGGAACATAATATGGCAAAGTCAAGTCAATACATATCAGTAATAACCATAAATGTAAATGGGCTTAATTCACCTGTCAAAAGAAGCAAGTTGACAGAATGGATAAAGAAACAGGACCCCACAATATTCTGTATACAAGAAACACATCTGACTGAAAAACAAACTCATAGACTAAAAGTTAAAGGATAGAAAATAGTATTCCATGCAACAGGAACCCTGAAAAAAAAACAGGGGTAGCTATTCTGTTTGCAGACAAAGTGAATTTCAAACCTAAAGGATTAAAAGAGTTAAAACAGGCCACTACATACTCATAAGTGGAAAACTACAAGAGGAAGAACTAATAATTATAAATATATATGCACCAAATACAGGAGCACCCAACTATATAAGACAAATACTAATGGACATGAAAAAATAAGTACACAAGAACACAATTGTAATAGGAGACCTTAACACCCCACTGTCACCAAGAGATAGATCAACTAGACAAAAAGTCAGCAAAGAAATAACAGAACTGAATCACACCTGTGAATAAATGAACTTAGTGGATGTTTACAGAGTATTCCACCCAACCACATCAGAACATACATTCTTCTCAGCTGCACATGGGACATTCTCTAAAATAGACCATGTATTATCTGATAAAGCATTCTTAAGTAAATGCAAAAGGAGTGAAATTATCTTATGTATAATATCTGATCACAGTACACTAAAATTGGAAATCAATGGCAAAAAAAAACCCTGTAAAACCTGCATAAATACATGGAAATTAAATAACAACCTTCTGAACAACCAGTGGGTTACAGATGAAATTAAAGAAGAAATAAAACAATATCTAAAATATAATGAAAATGTAGACACAACATTCTGTAACCTATGGGACAATAAAAGCAGTCCTAAGAGGAAAATATATAGCAATAAACAGCCACAATCAAGAAAATGGAACGAGCACAAATAAATAACCTAATGCTAGATCTCAAGCTCCTAGAAAAGGAAGAGCAAGTCAAACCCAAAGCTCATAAAAGAGAGAAAATTGTTAAGATTAGAGCAGAAATTAATGCAATTGAAACCAAAGAAACAATACAAAGAATTAATGAATCAAAGAGCCAGTTTTTTGAGAGGGTAAACAAAACTGATAAACCCCTAGCCAACCTTATCAAGACAAAGAAAGAAAAAACCCAAATCTATGCAATAAGGACTGAAAAAAGGGAAATTACTACAGATCCCATGGAAATTCAAAAGATCATGAACACCTACTTTGAAAATCTCTACTCACATAGGCTGGAAAACACAGAGGAAATAGATTTCTAGAAACATATGAACTACCAAAGCTCAATCAAGAAGATATAACAATTTTGAATAACCCAATATCAGCTACTGAAATTGCAAATGTGATTTAAAAACTTACCAACAAAGAAAAGCCCCGGCCCTGATGGATTCACAGCTGAATTCTATAAGAAATTTAGAGAAGATTTAATGCCAACACTCCTTAAACTCTTCAATGAAATTGAAAGCAAAGCAGTCCTGCCTAAATAATTCTTGGAGGCAAGTATTACCCTGATACAAAAACGACAGAAAGACCCAACCAAAAAGAAGAAATACAGACCAATCTCACTAATGAACATTGATGCAAAGATTCTCATTAAGATACTAGCAAATAGCATGCAGCAAATCATCAAGAAGATTATACACCATGACCAAGTGGGATTTATTCCAGGAAAGCAGGGATGGTTTAACATATGCAAATCAATAGATCAACACATCAACAGAGCCAAAAATAAAAATTACATGATCATCTCAATAGATGCAGAAAAAGCTTTCGATAAATTCCAACACCTCTTCATGATAAAAACCCTACAGAAACTCAGAACAGATGATATGTACCTCAATCTCATAAAGGCCGTTTATGACAATTCAACAGCCAACATTACACTAAATGGACAAAAACTGAAAGCCTTCACTCTAAAATCAGGAACAAGACAAGGATGTCCACTATCACCATTCCTATTCAATATAGTTTTGGAAATATTAGCCAATGAGACAAGAGGGAGAAATAAAAGCAATAAAAATAGGAAAAGAAGAAATTAAATTATCATTATTTGCAGATGACATGATCCTTTACATAGAAGACCCCAAAAACTCCATTAAAAGACTACTAGAGGTAATAAGCAAATTCAGCAGTGTAGCTGTATATAAAGTCAACACTCAAAAATCAATATCATTCCTGTACACAAACAAAAAACTCACTGAGAGCAAAATTATGGAAATATCACTTTTCACAATAGCATCTAAAAAAATGAGATACTTAGGAATCAACCTAACCAAGAATGTAAAGATCTATATGTGGAAAATTATACAACCCTAAAAAAGGAGATTGAAGGGGATATTAGAAAATGGAAGGATATCCCCTGCTCTTGGTTCGGAAGAACCAACATTGTGAAAAGGGCCATACTCTCAAAACTGTTACACAAATTCAATGCAATCCCAATCAAAATACCATCAACATACCTTACAGATCTAGAAAGAATATTACTAAAATTCTTCTGGAAACAGAAGAAACTTAGAATAGCAAGGGCAGTTCTGAGCAACAAAGACAAAACAGGAAGTATCTCAATCCCTGATTTGAAACTATAGTACAAAGCCACAGTGATAAAATCAGCATGGTACTGGAAAAGAAATAGACCTGAGGATCAATGGAACAGATTAGAATATGCAAACACTACCACAAAGACACTCAGCCACTTTATATTTGACAAAGGGGCTAAACAAGTTCACTGGAAAAAAAGGTAGCCTCTTTAATAAATGGTGTTGGAAAAATTGGCTTTCCACATGCCAAAGACTGAAAATAGACCCATGCCTATCACCACACCAAACTAAAGTCAGAATGGATCAAGGATCTGGATATTAAAACAGAATCACTAAATCTACTGGAAGACAAAGTAGGTAAAAACATTGGATACATAGGGGTAGGGAGATAATTCATAAATAAAACGCAAACTGCACAGGAAATACTTCAAAGACTCAGCAACTGGGATCTCATATTACTAAAAAGTTCTTGCACTTCAAAAGAAATCACCAACAAAGTGAAAAGAAAACCCACAGAATGGGAAAGAATCTTAGCCAACAATCCCTCGGACAAAGGACTTATATCCAAAACAAATAAAGAACTGAAAAACATCAAGCCCCTCAAATTCAAAGATCCTCCCCAAAAATGGGCATTGGAGATGAACACACAGTTCTCAGATGAAGATATACAAATGACAAATATACATGAACCATCACCATCACTGGTCATTCAAGAAATGCAAATTAAAACACCATTGAGATTTCATCTCACCCAGGAAAGAATGGCTGCCATCAAGAAAACAACTGATAACAAATGTTGATGAGGATGTGGGGAAAAAGGAACACTTCTCCACTGTTGGTGAGAGTGCAGACTGGTGCGATCACTGTGGAAATCAGTATGGAGATTCCTCAAAAAACTAAGATTAGAATTTCTATTCAATCCAGCTATTCCCCTCCTGGGTATTTTCCCAGAAAAATTGAAAATGTCAGGTCACAGAGATATATGTGCACCCATGTTCATAGCAGCACAATTTATGATAGCTAAATCTTGGAAACAACCAAAATGCCCATCAACTGCAGAGTGGATTAAAAAAGTGTGATATTTTTATACAATGGAATACTACTCAGCCATAAAAATGATGATCATGCAGCCTTTATAGGTAAATGGAGCCAACCTGAAAATATTCTCATTAGTGAAATAAATAGGACTCACATGAATAAATATCAAATTATCTTTCTAGTGTAAAAAATAGTAAAAACTGACCCAATACTGGGATCCAAAGAGTATGATAGATATTGTGAAAGTGAAAGGGAAGGAAAGTGCTCTAAAGAGTATAACGATATGTATAGTGTGTAAGATAGTTGACCATATTACTGAATTTCTGTTGGAACATTGAACAGAAGGATTTGTGCTGTCAGTATTTGAGTGTCTAGCCACTATTTATGCTTTGATATTGTGAGTTTGGTAACTATTTTTCGAGACAACAACTAGTAATGAAATGTATCAACTAGTGATTCTATGATGAGAATTTCTTCTTCCTTTGAATTCCTTGAATTTGGTATTGTTCTACCCTTCTTTTCTGCTGTTCTATTTTCTTTAATTTTCTTTTATTTCTTTTAAAAAAAAAGAAAACAAAAACATGCAATATAACAAAAAAAATGAAGGGTAACAAGCGAATCATTAAGCCACTGTAGACTTGAGGGGGGATCAAGATGGTGATCACCGCTCACGTGACTCTTTTCCTGTCACAAATGCAATGACACAACTGATACACAAATGCTCTTTTCGAGAGATCCGGCCACAGCCATGGCGGAAACCAGGAGCCTGCACAAAGAAGCAATTTGCCCGCCCTCTTGGTAAGCGCCTTCCTCTGGCATGAGCCCGGAGGAGACCCAGTAGTGTCTCATGAGCCTACCAGTGCTTGGGCTTGGAATCAAACATCCCAAACCCCTCCCCTCCATTAGCAACTGGGGACAGAGGTCTGAGCATCTCTTGGCAGGATGACTGTATGCAACATAGCAAATATGGGGGATCTCCTCTACATTCTCTTTGAAAGCAAGTGTTGTTTTCAGTTTTTTATTATAATTATTTGCTTTACTCTATTCAATATTCTTTCGATTGATTTTTATAATGTTTTGTCTTTGGTTTGATTTTGCTATACTTAATTGACTAGATAACTATTGTGAAAACAATGAGATATACTATGGTATCTATTACTGTTATCCCGGCAACCTTCTGTGAAATTCTGTACCGAATTCACTGCACTGTCTCAATTGGCTTTGTTCTGTCTTGTTCTATTGTAATTCTAGTACTTTCAAAATAAAATAAAATAAAATAAAATAAAATAAAATAAAATAAAATAAAATAATATAAAATAAAATAAAATATATATATATATATATTCTTTTCAAATAACTGTTTTATAACAACTGGAAAATGAATCCACATAAGACAGAAAGGAGTTATGAAAAAATTAAAAATGAAACATTATTTCCCCAAAAATGTATAAAAATAAACAATTATGAAATGTAGACTGTTATGTAAGACAAAGGAATTGCAAAAGCAACAGTCCATGGTTATGGCACTCACACAACTTTCGGAAAGAGGGAATTTGCATTTGAAAAACTCAATAGGTTGATAAACACCCCTATCCCAAACTGCACCTCAACAGTACTTTGTATTTACACTTTTGTAAGTAAGATGTCGGGGAATACAGAGATACGCAAACCAGACAGGCAGAGCAATAATCCAGGTAAATGCATATGCAGAATACATGTGGAGCACACCTACATGCTGCCTGTTAAACCCCAGGACCATGGCATGTCACTCTATCATTCATCTGTCTGTCTCAGGCATCTGAGGCAGGCCGCTATAAACAAAATAGATGAAGCAACAGAGATTCACATACTCAAAGATGATCAGAAAAGTGAATAAATGGGAAATATTCAATATAAAATATACCTAAACAAAGACAAAGAATGAGAAGATCATGACAAAACAAACAAATAAGTAAAGAACCAAAGAGGAATAACTTTTTAAAAATGATCCAGTTAATATGGCAAATAGAATACACTGGACACAATTACTTTTCAATAATATCAGAAAAATTAAAGAATGCATTCATGACAAATAAAAAGCAATGAACAAATAGTCTTAAAGTTTTCGTACAAAAAATTAAATATAATCAGAAGAAAGTGAGCATATTTCATCTCTACTCTCCCTTGCCGTGTGTCTACTTTGGGTTATTCTAAAGAAATCTCAGCTATGATACTGCTAACAAGGGTGACGGGCTCCTGAGAGAGAGAGAGATTCCAGACGGTGAATAAAGAACTGCAAGTATACTCATAATGGTAACAGAGAAAGAGCTGCATTTACTGACTCTGTCAGGGAAGATGTACTCAAAGCAAGTGAGTTCATGCCAGCAGAAGCAAAAATCTGGTGCACAGAAGAGGTTCAAAGGTCACAGAAAAAACAGGAAGAAAGATAAAGCATTCTTTAAGAATTTGGATTTTAAAAGATGGCACCCACCTAGGAGGACTCTCACTGAATCTCTCTAGATATGGCTAACAAAAGACCTAAGAAATTCTTTAAGAATAGATATCAAAAGATAAAGAGAGCATGTGATTCTATAGACACACAGCCCAGCCCAAGGCAAAGACTTATATGAAAATAATTTATTAAGGAATGGTCTCAAGAAAAACTTGTAAAAGAGAAACAAAATAGGAAAAAGGAAAAAGAAGTCAAGTTGGAATATGAGTTCAAATGATGCATAGTCACATTCTATATAATGGAATGCTCTGGAAGGCAAATTTCACTAGAGAGTTTTTCGTACCTTGAGGCAGAAGCACAGGCCTCTCACATCCCTCCTGAAGCCGGTTAGTAACTGACTACCAGCCATCCCTCCAGCGATGCTTTAAGGTGCTTTGTGTAAAGCCTGCTCAGCTCTGGGCAGGAGACAGGGCTGTCCTTGGCCTCCCTCAGAGGCAGGCCCACTCACCTGCCCACTTGCAGATCCTGAGGCAGCCCTAGAAATCACTGATAGTGTCTCTCAACCCCAGTTAGTAATATAAGATAATATTTCACACCTGCTAGCATGACTATCATCAAAAATAAAAACGGTAAGTAGCAAGTGTTGGCAAAGTCAGAGAAAGCTTTGAACCCTGGCATACTATTAACGGCACTGCAAGCCAGTTCAGTCCTTATGGAAGAAAGGACAGGATGCATTTCCCTAAACTAAGAAAAACAGAAATGCCATGTTACATTTACTATGTGGTCTAGCAACTCTGCTTCTGGATATAAATTCAAAAACATGAAATCAATACCGTATCTCAAAAAAATATGTATCCTCCCATGTTCCATGCAGCATTATTTACAATAGCCAGGATGTGAAAAAATCTACATGTCTATTGATGGATAAGTGGATAAGAAAATGTAATTTCATACATATTTCATATAAATATGTATACATATGTGTGTGTGTGTGTGTGTACGTGCACATACCTAATACACCTAAAATCATACGTACACTTCAGCAGTTCACCACACTAACAAATGTCTTGGAGCTAATGGTTGCCATTTTGACATCTCTTGTAATTGTAGAGGCCAAAAGTAACTTGTATTAATCTTATGAAATCTCAATAAATTTAGCATTAAAATATTTGTACAAGTTTTTGCTTCTGATGTATACATCTCTGGTTCTCTCTCTCTCTCTCTCTCTCTCTCTCTCTCTATATATATATATATATATATATATATATATATATATATGATCTAATATAGTTGATATCTTAAAACAGAGCTCAGAATCCTAGTTTCCAGAGATTATGAGGTGCCAGAATGGGGACACACTGATGAAAATGTGCAATTTTTTTTATAAAATGAGTAAGTTCTTGGGACCTAATGTACAGCTTGGTGGATATAGTTAATAGCATTGTACTGTGTGCTTTCAGTTTTCTAACAATGTAAGTCTTAAGTGTTCTCACCATAAGCACAATATATCATGTCAAGTCGTGATGCATTAATTAACGTGGTCGTGGTAATAACTTTACAATGGATATGCATAGCAAATCATAATGTTGCATATCTTAGATATATATACATTTTTGTCTATTATACTCGATAAAGTTGGAAAAATTAACAATTTGAAAACATCAAGCATTCAGTAAATGAAAATGTGACAAAGAAGGAACAGTTAAACAAATATTTTGAGCTAAAAATGTAGTAACATTCTAACTCAGGTGATCTAGTAAGATAGTTACATAAGACTTGGGAGACAAATGCCACATATTCACTTAGTGTAGACTTTAACAGAAAAATGCAAACATAAAACTATGCTCTAGGATGTAAGAATAATCATTATAAAAGAAAAAATATTTGGCTGCCAATCGACAGGAAAAAACAATAATTTCAGTCAACTCCCCCAAAACAACAACAAAGATAAAAATAAAAACTAATACAAACATGAAACAAAATAATTAGTCTGGGATATATATGATCTAATTATCCAGTATTAAAAAATGACTACTAAATACTCACATTTAAATAAACTGTACCAGAAAATAGTATATTAGGTGAAATGCTTGAAATATATCATAGGTATTTCACACTGATTAAAATACACTCTCTTCCAAAAGCAATCTAAAAATACAGAGGAGAAATTTATAAAGGAATAAAATGAGCAAGACTAAAGAGGACATATGGCAAACACAGTATTGTGGGATGTATACTCCTCAGCCTCAAAAACTAAAATAGTTGGCACACATCAGTGGAGAAAGTTCTTCTTGTTGCTCGTTTTCCTTTTTACTGCTTTCTCAATTCTTGGGTGAAGTCCTTGATTTGATATAAATAGGGCTATAGATAGAGATGTGCAAAGACACTATATAGATATAGCTATAGATAGATATAGATAGATATATGATTATGATAGCATAACAATGCTCGAAGTTGAGTTTTGAGAACTGGTCAGTATTACAAAGAGAAAGATTATTTTATATTAATGATTCTAAAGCATGTACTTCATAGCATGTACTTCAAAGCATGTACTTTGAAGATACAACCTACCCCATTCACTGAACAGATTTTTGGGACAATTAAAAAAACTACAGAGAAAGAAAGTCATGAAAAGGCAAAGAGGAAGTGAAATGTGAAAGAAAAGAACTCCCAGTTTCCCATTAGCAATGGGTATTATTTTTAAAGGAAATAGAATATATGAATATATTAGGTCATTTAGAACATTTGACTAAATTCCAGGTCCACATGTCAAAGACTTGATCTCCAATCCCTGGAGCTCCTCATCTTTAAGAGATGAGGCCATTTTGGAGATCTTTAGATTTTGTGGTGTACTTGGAGGACACTGGTGGGCCTGGGTCCCTTTTTCTTGCTCTCTTTGCCTCCTGGTGTGAAGTAGGCAGTCTTTCTCCATGACCCACTCCCTGCCTTTATCATTCAGTACCTTGCCAATGCCTATAAGTAGGGGTCTAGCTGATAATAAGTTGGAAAATCTAAACTCAGGAGCCAAAATGAACCTTTTATCTTTATGGAGTGACTATCTTAGTATTTGTTATAGTGCTGGAAAGCTGAGTAACACTATATCAAGCACCAAGCACACTTTTCTTAATCCTCATATTAACTCCTCAAAATAGAATCTACTGTTATGAATTACAACTGAGAAAACTGAGCTTTGGATATGAATGCTGAAGAGCTATACTAGACCTCAGTTCAGTCCTTAGCATTGCAAGAAGGAAGAAATGAGAAGAAGAGAAAGACAGAAAGACAGAAAGAGACAGAAAGACAAAGAAAGAAAGAAAGAAAGAAAGAAAGAAAGAAAGAAAGAAAGAAAGAAAGAACAGCCCACAACAATGTCACAGTAAAACAATGTCTATATTTTTAACTTAACTACTCACTAAATAAACAGCTATTAAATCAGTAGTGTGATAAGCTCTCAAGCTGATCACAATAGTATTCAACTTGATGAAGGCACAACACAGACATAAAATGTTGTGGCCTTTCATGAGAGAACTATGACAAAACACTTGAAAAGCTTTGACGTTAATACTTTCCATATCCAGTGTTTTCTCCTGAATAATTACAAGTACATATAATTTTACAGAGAAGAATATTTACTTCTGCATCATTCATAACAGCAAAAATTGTGAACTCAAATGGTAAAAAGATAGCACCAATGCCTACATGTATCACTAAAAATGAAATTTAAGAAGATCTTTTCCAAAATGAAAGAAAACCAAGAGATGAAGGGATGTGAAAGAATGGAATGGGAAATGGATGAAAAAAGAATTAAATTGTGTTATGTACATGCACCAGTTTCCCAAGAGGAATGTAATCATCATATATGACAAATGTACTAAAATAAGAAAATAAAAATTGAATAAAAGGAGTATGCAATTGCATAGGACATGAGACATTGTTAAATAATGAAAACAGGATGAAAAACATCATATAAAATACAAGCTCTGCCCCGAATTTTGCTTGAAAAAATGGATTCATGTGAAGTATTATATCAATAAAATCATCATTTATAAAAACACATTTATAGGTAGCATTTATATAAAATAATTAATAATAATTTATATATTTAAGAAAAATAATAGAACTATAAAATAAAGGAGTTTTCACTTTTCTTCTTGAAACTTAATAGCATTTCTTTAAATTTTTACAAATGAATATATACAATTTGATTAATACAAATACATAAATAAATGAAATTAAATAGAAACGAAAAGAAAATAAATGAAAATCAAACCTGGGTAAGAATAATGCCTTGTCTTTCTCATAGAATCCAATTAAAATTTCTAAGTATACTAAATCAGTGTTGGTAAGCCTTTGCAAGCTTTTCCTAATACAAGGGAAATGTTAATTAATTTATAGGTAATATTTAAGGTTTATTTTATGTAACAAGTCAGCAGGCACAGTTAAAAGAGAAAAGTGTGTTTTACAGTCCTATGGAAAATAGTAAATAGCAGACTCATGCAGATACAGTTAGAACTTTATGAACACCCAGGGTAACTCACACAGGAAAACCTTACAGGAACACCAAATGAAAAGCTATGTTTTCTAAGCGCAGGCAGGAGACTGTTTTTAACTCCATGTGTAACATAGGTGAGACAGAGGGGTTAAGGGCTGCAGTGCAGTGGTCTGATAATAAACCCCCTGCAAGTGGGTGGTTTGATGGGGTGTTAATTGAGTAGCAGGTGAACATAAATAGAAAGCACCAAGGGTGGGGGGGAGTCTTTTTGTTGATGAGAGAACATAAAAATGCTGAGCTCTGTAATAAGAAATAAATACAATGTGGGATTTATTTCTTTATCTTTATTCTATCCTCCATAGTATGAGCCTCTAGTTTAAAATGCTTGCTAGTAAATAATAACATGACCGAATAAATCAGATAGATTTCTGAAGCTTATTAAAAAATACCCAAGTGTTCACGTCTTCTGTTTGTTTTGAATGTTTATGCTTATATGAAAAATCTGCATGATTGTGGTTGTTTTCTGACACCATTAACTCAGTATGTCTCAAGACATAAATAGTGACTGGGTCACTTTGTGTCTAAGGTAAAATTTCATCAGGGATTAGTCAGAATTGAGACACCAAAATACACATACAACAAAGTGAATAGAAACATGAAGAAAGGCTCAAGCTTTCTGAAGTTCAAGGAGTTAAGAGAAGGGGGATCCATTTGTTTTATTTGATTCAGCTAGAAAGATTGTTTCAGAATACACACACAAAATCCTGGAGAAAATATTTTTAAGTTTCAATGTTGATATTTTACTTTTACCAGGAAATCACATGACACAAATACAAAATAACTGCCTTACTGAAGATGAAGCTTTCTCTGATAAACATTTTTAGATGTTTGCATAGTAACACAAAAACTGACAGTGTTGCCCATTTGAAAGAATGAAGTGATATTACATCTAACAAGTCATTAAATATACCCAAGGTACATGTATGACAGTCTTCAATCACTAGTAATGATAGTGACATTTATAATGCATTTCCTATGCACAAGGATCTGAGTTAACAATTTTATACATACCATTTCATTTAAACCTCATAAAATCTATATGGTAAGAATTCTTAATTTACTTTTACTGGGGAGGATTCAAATCTGAAGAAAAATTATCTTTTCCATTATCATATCATTAATTAGTGGGAAGGCCAGATGTTTAGTCCAAGGAAACTAACTCCATACAGAGTACACATTCTAAACTGCTATATGACATCTCTCCTTATAGGAAAGTTTTGGCATTCCTGTTGAATATGCACTAAATGAAAACTTGTTACAATAGAGACTCCTGTGTTAGGAGAATTAAGACAGAGTTGCAAAATTCTGATTTGCTTCTATGGACTGGAATCACGATTCTCAAACTTGTTGCTCAGGTGAATCACATTGGATCTTTTCGAAACTCAGAAACTGAGTGAGCATGGCTGAGGTGGGACTTGTGAGTCGGCATTTTAAACTAATACCCAGGGGAGGTCTGCGCAGCCGCTGCACACCACGCTGTGAGCAGCAAACCTACAAGATGGTGCCTGACACAGTACAGGGAACAGGGATGAAGTTTCTGTTTTGTTTGTTTGTTTGTTTGTTTGTTTTTGCCCTTGTTTTCATTCCTTAATTTATTGGAATTGCAATCCAGTCCAGGATAGTCATCTCAAACTCCGGCCTCTTTTTGCTTCCATCTTATTTTTGTTTTCTCTCATGTCAAAGAAAAATCTGAATTGCTAATATAAATATACTGTATTCAAATTCTGATAAAAAGCCTCTTCTGGTGCATATAAAAGAAAACCATTCCTGTGAATTCTTATTCTCCTTTGTAGCTTATAGACTATTTCAAAAGAAGTTTTGAAATAACTTGAAACTAAATATCACTCATTTCACAGGGTACAAACAGGAATCTGTAAAAGCATCATTTTGAGAAGCATCAGCACAGTCCAGGTAGAATGGAAGAGACAAGAATTAAAATGATTAGCATTTTAGGGACCAAGATGTTCAAAAACTGAAGACTCATTGTTAGGATGATTAAATGCAGATATCTTGTATGCTGAACAACTAATTTAAAGATAAACTATGCAATATATTAACATTATTACCCTCTACCTTGTTTTCACATTTTTTTCTCTTTAAAATAAAACAGACTGAAGACTCATCCTAGGTTTTCCCAGCATCTGAAAACTCCATCACTGCTTATCCAACCACCTACCACACAAAGAGCATCTCCACTCCATCCACCTCTGCCTTGATTTCACCTCGCATCATTTCTCATTTTACTAGTATTGCTTAATATGGGCTGGGGGTGTGGTCCTGTCTAACCTCTGGACTACTTCAAGACCATTTCTCTCCACAAACTCCTTGTTCTACATCCTTTGACAGCTCTCTAACATCAGAGTTCAGTTTGCCAGTCTAGCACACAAGTCTCATTGTGATCACATGCCATCAGTCTGAGCAATTCATTTTTCTCCAGTACCTCACACCTCTCTTGCTGGAGGCATTACTGAGCTGGAGTATAGCTCTACTGTGGCATCATCTTGGTGTACAACTTCATGCCTTCTTTTCTGCTAGTCTTGCTTGGAATACCTTCCCTTTGTCTATTGTTCTGTCTTTCCTAGTCCTCCTCCCTCTACACTCAGCCAATTCACCAATAGTCAGTTCAAGAAATATTCTAAAAAACCTAGCAATTCCATGAATCCTCCTAGTAAAATAGAGAAACTATAATGGGAAAACAAGACCTCATGTAATTACAACTATACTACTAAGTCACAAATTTCTAGTGTCCCAAATATGAATGGATGGGATTAACAACAACAGCAAAACAAAAGAAACAAAAAACCCCACAACAAAACAAAAAACCCCTATGAGACCTATATGGTATCAAAAGTGCATGAGAAAAACTGGAAGGAGGACCAGCAAAGAGACCAGTGAGAAGCTGAGAGCTGGACTCCCTCATGCACCCCTCAGTGCTCATTGGAAAGGAAGAGAGGGGTGGAAAGGTGGTGGATGTATCCAATTTGAAGGTGATGGCAAGAGGTCCAAAGTATGACCACGTGGTCCCAGGCTTACGGCAGAATAGCAAGGGACAGTCACGGAGACCGAGAGCAGATGTAAGTAAGCTGCATTGTCGGAAGACAAAGTCCCACCAGAGAGCTGAGCTTCCACCTGGAGGAGCAGAAACACAGCAGTTTATACAGTTAGTCCAGTTTCTAAATGTCTGGTACTTTCCAGAGAGGCCAATGTACGGATTTTACCTAAGCATGTGGAATCCTATGACAAATCGTGGGATGATTCGGGTTAGCAAGGCATTTCAGCATTTACGACGAACAGAAACTCAAGGAAACAGAAACTTAAATCTAACACCGTGTGAGTTTAGATGACATCAGCCCCATCGCTAGAGAGTTTAGGGGCCATGGACCTATCAACTCTCAAAGCTGACACAAAATATCTTGCTTAGGAAAGGTCAGCAGTAAAGCAAACCTGGCGGGTTTGGGGAAGGAGGGAAGAAGGAAAAAGGATCTGACGCAGGATGTACACGCTCCAACAACCTGCAGTGAGTACGTTCGTTATATCACAACCATATGCAATAAAAATCCTAAAGGAGCAAAATAAGAGCTAAAGAAACACAGAAAACACAAGGTCACGACTGAGAAGGGTATCAGAGAAGGAGGATCTTCAGAAGTTTACAGCTACTCTTGTCTAGACTCCCTTCTGCAAGGATAAGACAGGTCATTTCATTCAACAATGAACTGTGGCAAAAGAAACTGCAGAAACCCCAATAAATTGATATTAAAAAGAGAATAAGAGGTCAGGGGATTAGCTCAGTGGCACAAGTACCTGCCTGGCAAGTGCAAGGTGGTAAGTTTGACCCCTGGTCCAAAGAAAAGCAGAAAGTAAGAGTGAAATAAACAACACTAGAAGAGATATGTCCACAAACAGAGGAAGAACCTGCTATTATAAAATGATCTAAAATTTTAAGAAAACTGTAGAACCTACAAAGAGCAACATATCTCCAAATTGGAAAACTCATAAGTGAAGTTTTGGGAGAAAAAAATTTACAAGAAAGGGAAAAGAATTTTTAAAAGTATTAAATTAAAATGCAAATAATTATGCTCAAATTTAAGAAGAAATGTACAAGCAAATGGACACAATAGAATATACTTTGCAAGAAACAAAGTGTGAAAAAGAAAATTTTATAGACAACAGAACTGAGAAAAATTACTACAACATGTAAAATTAAGTGATGAATATAAAAGATGGTGAAACGATCTAATATAAATATAAAGTAGTTTCTAAAGGACACAAAAGCAATAAGCAGAATAAATACTAAAATGATGGGTCAAGAAAAATTTTCAAGAAAATAAACAGACTTGAAATTAACCATTGAAAGAGCATACCACAAAACTATATAAGCAGTCTATAATGGTCGCGTTAGTGCACATTCCAATAAATCGCATGTGTGTGTGTGTGTGTGTGTGTGTGTGTGTATGTAGCACCCAGAAAAAAAGATCAAATCACTGATAAGAGACAGAAAATGAAATTGTGACCAGACTTTTAAGTAAGAAATTTGTGTGATAGAATCTATTGAAATGTTATATTTATATTCAATAAAGGAAAAAAGAAGCAAGGACACAGACTGAATTTATACATGTATGCTACAAAATATAATAAGTGTGAAAACACTCAAGGGTTACTATTCTTTTTTTTTTTTTTATCGGTACCAGGGATCGAACTCACGACTGCCTGCTTGCAAGGCAGGTGCTTATGCCGCTGAGCTAAATCCCCAGCCCCAAGGGTTACTATTCTATTGCACACTTCCTGAAGAACCTTAGAGAATGAGCTGCTTGTGAAAAAAATGGCTTGATAGGCTTTAATATCAAGTATGAGAACTGGATTTTTTTACAGAACTAATGAGAATCAAATGTCTATGCACACTAACAAAGCAGATAGAGTAGGAACATCAGGAAATACAGACATATAATAAAATCATGTTTGATGGGCTTTCATGGGGTCTCTAATGCCAGAAAATATCTTAATTGCTTAAATGTACTTATGCAGAAAAAGAAAAATTAATCTGAGATTGAAAACTAGATTTCTTAGTATAAAGTTGCTGGAAAATTTTTGATTTTTGGAACCACATATTTTGCATAATTACAAAACAAACTTCACTTACAAAATGCAATCTCTTGCCAGGGATTTAGCTCAGTGGTGTAAGTGCTTGCCTGGCAAGAGCAAGGTCGTGAGTTTGATCCCCAGTACAAAAAAAAAAGAAGTTTAAGAAAATGCAATCTCTTAAAGCTTAAGTATAGCATAGGTACAGGTGGTACAAGTCCATAATCCCAACTACTTAGGAGGGTGAGGCAGGAGAATCAAAAGTTCAAGCCTAAACTAGGCAGCTTAGTGAGGCCAAAGGGGAGGTTATTGGGGAACCATAACCCAAAATCACTTCAGTATTGCTATACTCCAAGCAGAAGTTAGTAGATAAAAGATGAGGCAGACAATACAGCACATCAGTCAGTGATCACACTGAATAAAAGAATGATGCTTAGAAACAGTTAAAATGCAGAGACAAAACCAAATCATACTTCACAATGGTAACCAATACTTTTGTTAGATATAGATGCAATATCACAGAGACAAAAGGCTCCTGATCACCTTCATGGCTTTAAATATTCAATCACATGTCTGAAACTGGTGTGTGTGTGTGTGTGTGTGTGCGCGCGCGCATGTGCACATGTGTGGCTGTATTCACAGTGGTGTGTGTGTGTGTGTGTGTGTGTGTGTGTGTGTGTGATACCTTTCTGAAATAGATTTCTCTCTTCATTCACAGAGCACAAGTTCTAAAAAAAACCAGTTCATTGTCGCCGATTATTAAGATAGCCACAATAGTCCTATCGATCATTTAAAAGAAACATCTTTGTCCTTCCTAGCACTTCTTCCTCTCTAATAAAGAAATGCTATTTGGATGCATACCGTATCACCTCTGGTGATATTTTTAGGCAGCATGTGAACATCAGAATATCAGTGTAAATATACCTGCAATTGTCAGTTAACCCACGCTATTATTTTTAGACTGCCTGCAGCAGTGCATCAGGACTGTCAGAAGGAAAAAATAGCACAGAATAAGGCATTTTCACATTCTTTTCCACAAGCCAAGACACAAAATGGGCTCATTATCAACATGTGGTTGCCTACAGCTCAATATTAATATATCTTAGCTCTCCAGTAACTGCTGTAGAATTGTATAATTCAGTAAAATGTAAACATGCGTTCCCTCAGGAATGATATGCTGCCAGGCAAATGAAAGTCTTTTCCTTCAAATCCTCCTTTGAAATAAATGAATAAAGGTACAAGATTCTAGGGCACAATTGTGGAGCAAAAATAACTTTTATGAAGATCACAAATGTGCTTCTACCCAATCAGTGTGAGCAAAGGCCTTGCTGATATTTAAGCCCTAGAAACATTCTGTTAAAATTTCTTTTTTTCTTCAGATTTTCACAGGACCTAACTTGATAATATCTACTAACATCCATGGGAAACAAAAATAATACTTTTATTCTATAGCACATTAACTGTTTTAGACATCATCTAAAATCATATTTCAAAATACTTCCATTTCCCTGGTGGCAGGCACTTAGATTGTGGATATCTAACTTTAGTGTTGGCTTTGCAAATTCAAATCTTGAAGCAATACGAAAACTACTAAGAGATGGTACTGAAGATCTGCAAAGATGGTTCGAACCCCACTGATTAGATGGATGTCTTGTCTTAGTACAGTTTCTTGGTTTGTATCACATGCCCAGGTACCTTGTGCTCCTTGAAATTAAGGAGTACTCAGTTGCACTACAGTGTACTGAGCTTTCATTCTAAATAGCTACCTGTGGCTCAAACCTGTGATGGGGCTCAAACCCGTGACTTCTGCCACACACAAGGCTCCAACCAACTAAAGTGGCTCCAACCCTAAAGTGACTGGAGCTACTTTAGTTGGTTGGAACTGAGTTGGTAGGGAACTGAGTCCCCTAAAGTGTCTGCAAGTTTAGAAATAACTGTGAAAGTGGCACGATCAAAAGAGCATGTGATAATATGGGCAAACACTACATATTTTGGAATTTTAGTTTTCTTATTAATAAACCATTTATAATTATTTCTGCCCTATTGCACGGTGAAGATAAAATAATGTAATCATGGTGAAAGAACTTTATACATTGTTGAGCATCATATGAGTTCACTGACTTCTGATTTAATTGTTTTATAAGATCTATCAACATTATTTGAAATTTAAGAACACAGGGGTTTCTGATAATATAATTTCTGTCACTTCTATCTTTTCCATGTATTCTCCCTTTTCCATCTTTCTGCCATCCATCCTGATTTGAAATGCCAATTCCCAATAAAAATCTCAAGTCTAAGTAAATGCTATGGCAGAAATATTTTAGCAATACTTGTTCTTTCTCCTTACCCTTAACAATGAATCTAGCCCAGTTTGGGGAACTCAAAGACAGACTAACAAAACCCTAAGAGGCTGATGAGGTAAAAAAAAAAAAAAACCAATCAGAATTATCTGTTCATGTAGAGAAGAAGTATCTCCCAGAGATATGGGCCCACAGTGTTTGAGAGTTGGGAAACTCTAACGCCTTATGCAAGAAAATGCCAGCAAGAAGAAAGAAAAGTCATCTCAGAATGTTTGAGTTTGCCTGCAACTTTTCATGCCAATATGAGTTTGTAAAGGATTAAGAATGGTTAAATACCATATCAGGAAAGCATTTGAGTGATAGAAAAAACTAGGTTCCACTTTTGTTTTGTCCCATAGCTAGTCAGACTATATTTTGTTTGGTCTTTCTGGGCTTTCAGTTCTCAAACTGTGAAGAAACAACATTATTTGTAAATTTTCTTCATACCCTAAAACACTACAGTTGTCATAAGTGATTAATTTCTATTTTCACTGTGCAGAATAAGATTCAATTGCCAAAAAATGAAAATAGCTGTAACCACTAGAATTTGTGGTTTAGATAAGTCTGAGGTTTTCCTATACAACAGGGAGAAATCAAGGACATTATATAAGAGGGTTCTTAAGAGTCAAATTAATATTATTTGTACCTCCATCTTCAAGATGACCCACAAACAGGAATCCTGACATAAACTTCTGGATGTATCAACCAGGCAAAACACATTACTAATATAACATTCCTACGTAACATTCTGCCAATGATTCTCCATTAAATGAGGTAGTAGAATTCTTAGCTTTTGCATATAGAGAAAGTTATAATCTTTGGAACCTGAAATATTGCCATCAGAAACCCTTGTTCTGCCACATTACAGAGTTTTTGCTGATTCTGGTTGGTTATGGCCACCCAAGAGAAAACCGGAGAGCCCCCTAGTTGCATCTTGCATTTAGGGTACAAATAGGTTTTCAGCTTCTACAACTGAACATGAGCCTGTGACCTTGTCTCCTCCCTAATACCCCTATTCATCTTTCTTATTCTCTATCATTCACGCACACACAAAATTGTTCTCAGAATTTTCACATTAAATGCTATTGAAAAGGTAATGGCAAATAGGAGCTTTTTAAAATGTATTTTGAATTTGTCATTTTGATTCAGGAGAACATTGAAGTGAAAAGAAGAGAAGAATGAATCTACTTGATGGAGGTGGGATGACAGCAAGCAAACAATTTGTCAGACAATATAGGTATCAGTAAATGGGTATCGGTGTATGAGCAGACTGTATCATGGTTTATGTCGGTGGCCCCCAGGCCTCATGTATTTGCATTGTGCATTTGTGATTGGTTCATTGTCTAGTGCTTGGATTGGTGGCGTCAGTGCTACACCCTTCTAGGGGGTGGAGCCAGGATGTGATGTCATGGCAGGAAGAAGGCATGTCTCTCCTGCCAGTTTCTGCCTTGCTGTTTGCAGCCACCATAAACTGTGGCCCACCATGCCACCCTACCTTGGAGCCAACTTAGTATGGACTGAAACCTCCAAAAACTGTAAGAAATAAACCTTTCCTTTCCCAACTTGGGGAATCAGGTATTTTGTCTCAGCAATGAGTGAAAAGTAACTAAGACAGAATTTGGTACCGAGGAGTGGGGTCATTGCTGTGACCATGTTTTTTGAGAGGCTTTGGAAATGACTTGTGGGCAGAGTTTGGAAAGGTTCGGACATGTCACCTGGAGGCACAGAGCTGGAGCAACTTAGGTTGTTCTGTAGAGGAGATTCTGGTCAGAGCTCAGGAGACCAGAAGGCTAGAAAGCCTGATGGTAAAGACCAGGCTTGGGAGGTTTCTGCTGGGAAGAAG
>PVJX010029679.1:0-22709 GCA_004027295.1 Dolichotis patagonum | reverse complement strand
CATTCTTTATGGCAAGGAGACCAGGTCTGGAGCCTTAGAGGTTGAGTTGCTGGGTCTGAGGGTCATCAGGTGTGGGCCCCAGGGGCCGGGGGGGGGGGACTTCAGGGTCTGAGGGCTCTGAGGGGGTGGCGATTTGAGTCCTGCATAAGTAAGCAGGGACTTTGGGAAGCCTAGATGCCACGGCCCGGCCGGGTGGGAGTGGGGGTCCTTACAAGTCATTCTCACTCACGTTGCCCAGAACTGGAAGGGAAAGGAAGGGGTTTTACTCTCCAGAGCTATCTGCGTGCACCCCGACCCTCTTCCCCACTTTGAGGGACCGGCTTCCTCCCAGAGCTGGGCCTGTGCTGTGGGTGTCTGGCCAGGTTAGTGCCGCCAACCAGAGACCCCCCCCCCCAGCAGGTGTACTTAATTATCCCCCACCCCAGCGCCCCCTCCTTTGCCGTGACTGACTTGGAGGTAGGGGACTCCGAATCTGAACCTAACTGGCAAAGGAAACCTAACCACCCACAAACTAGGGGAATTAGTTACCACGCTCAGTGCAAGTTTTCCACCTCCAGGAAGTCGTATTTGCATCACGAATACTTTGAGGGCAGTGCATTGCTGGACACTGGGTGTCCTTCACCTTCTGCTCTTATTTCTTAGTCCACCAGAAGGATCTATTTAAAATGTAAACCATTCCCTCTTGCTCTTTTGCTTAAAACTGTATGAGGGATTTCCTGAGCACAGAATGAAACACAAACTGATCTCAAGCAGCTCTTGGCTAAAATTCCTGCCTCCCCAGTCTACCTTGATTGCCTACTGGTGACCTTGCATCAGCGCCTCACTGGTAATTGGAGAGTGTTGATTGATTCAGTGGTTCCCAACTGTGGACTCCTGCAGGGAAGCCTGATCCAAGGATTTTGTGGGTGTGGTGGTGGTGATGGTACTGAGGATAGAACCCAGGGGTGCTCTACCACTGAGTTGCAGCCCCAACCCTTTCCACATTTTTATTTTGATACATTGCCTCCCTAAATTGGCCTGGCAGGACTTGAACTTGCAGTCCTCCTGTCTTGGCCTCCCTCAGTGCTGGGATTGCAGGTGTTCGCCATTGCACCTGGCTTCCGAGGAATTTTCACAGCTAGTGAACGGTAAAGGTAGAATACTTGCCTTTAGGATTTGTCTGAAAAGGTTTTTTCATACCCAAAGAGTGCCTCAATAGCCTTCAAGGCTCTCCCCAAAGGCCCGTGCTGTACTCAACTTTCCACTGTACCTTGAAGACTGGTCACTGGGAAATGCCTTAGAGTTGAACTTTTTCTCAAAGAAGAGATCTTAAGCAAGTGGCATCTCAGACTACAGTTTCTAGTGTTGGAATTAGTTTAAGTGCGAAGACAGCATGTTTTGGAAAAAATAACAAGATCATGGGTGTCAGGAAAAGGCAAAGCTGAAAGGTGTTAGGAAAAGAGAAATAAGTTTCCCCTGTGTAAGAGACTGCCTGGGGCAATTCTGCAGTAGGGCTAAGGTCAGGCCAGGCACTACCACGGTGAGAGGGATTTTATTCGCATTTGGAGAACTCCAGGCCTGGGCGGGTTTATAGTGGGTGATAAAACACTAGCCAATGTTTGCCAATCTCCTGGGGCGTGGCTCACAATAACAAAACAAGTGGCTCCCCTTTTACTACCCTCTTTCCTGGATTCTCTTCCACTCAGCGTGGAGCCCTTCCAAGTTTTATCTCTAAAGTGTAAACCTCTGTGCTCATTCAGAATACCCAACTGAAGAGAGAAGATTCTTATTGTTACGGAACTGACCCACTTAAACTTCTGTTTGTTTCTCAGAGTCCAATCTGGATACAGTCGTAAAGATCTAGCATCCTCAGTCCCTCCTCTGGATTCCCTCTGTGTCTCTCAAAAGACTGACTTTTCTCTGGATTACTTCCTGTGCCCAACACAATAATGCTTAGTGAATGTTTGCTAAATGAGTGAGCCAAGTGGGCCTGTGCCAGACAGACGAAATCCCCAGAGAACATTAACTGTCATTTTTAAGATGGCCAGAACCAAGAAACATTCAATCACTCAATGAACATTTGTTGATCACTTTTTCTTTTTCTTTTTCTTTTTTTTTTTTTTTTGAGACAAGATTTCACTGCAATTCAGGCTGGCCTTGAATTCACTTTGTAGCTACGGCTGGTCTTGAATTTGCAGTGATCCTCCTGCCTCAGCCTCCCAAGTGCTGAGATTACAAGTATGTGCCACCGTGCCAGGCTAGATCATTTATTTTTGTCTTGACCATCAGGCATACTAGGATAAGTAAACCACGATTCCTGCCTCCAGGCCCTTTTTCCCTCCCCTTCTTCAGTGTTGGAATCAAATCCAGGGCTTCCCATAAATGCTGTACCCATGAACTGCACCTCAGCCCCACTTTTCTTCTTTTGATGGTTGTTACATTGTGAAAGAAGGATGCAGGGAGAGCCTAAGAGTTGCCTTTAGAGTTTGAGGAGGTCAGGGAGGCTTCCAGGGCGGACTGTGTTTGAGCCGCGTCCTAAAGGAGACAGCAGAGTTTATTTGGAGACAAAGCCTCGTGCTCCTGGCATCGGGGTATGGTGTGTGAGAGCAGAGTGTAGGTTGTCACGGGGCGATATGGGGAATGCCCAAGGGAGGAGATGGCAGGAGTAGCCAGGGTGGAGTGGCCAGCAGTCGAACTTCATTCGTATAGTGGCAGAAGCCTTTTATGAATTATGCTTTTTAACTGTGTCAAATATGAACCAGGAAAGGACAGGTAAAGGATGAGTGGCCTGGAGGCAAACAGAGTACATGTAAGGGTGAGGCTGCAGGAGTCCAGAGGCCTCTCAGGTCAGTGGACAGTGGGTAGCATAAGCTGTGAGGGTTATGCCTGGCTTCTGGCTTGGACTCAGGTGATTGGCGGAGTCATCCTTGGAGAAGGTCATTACTGGATTTCAGTGCTGGTCGGTTCCTAAGGTGACCACAATTACCACAAACTGAGCAGATTAAAATAATAGAAATTTATTCTCACAGTTCCAAAAGCCAGAAGTTCAAGGCCAAGGTATCTAGCAGGCCATGCACTTCTGGAGGATAATCCTCCTCTGATTTTTCTAGCCTCCGATGTACCTTGGCTTGTGGCAACTGGAATTTGATTTTGTCTTCACATGGCCTTCTCCTATTGTCCCAGTGTCTCTCCTCTGGGGATCTCTTGTAAGAACACTTGTCAGCGGCATTAGGGCTTATCTGGATAACACAGGCTGACATGATGTTACCTTAATCCGTGGAGATCCTTTTTCCGAATCAGGTTGCATTCATAGGTTTTGGGTACTATAGTGCAGACACATTCTAGCCCTCTACCCTTAGGGGTCTCTGGGTGATCTCCAGGTGGACATGTCCTGTGGCTGTTGCCAGTGTGGCACTGGCCTGCCAGGAGACCTGTGCTGAAGATGACCATCCCAGGTGGAGGAGGGGCTGCTGTAACGTGGGAGAGAGGCCCAGGGGGAGTCTGGACAACCTGGATGCTAAAAGGGTCAGGGAAAGCAGCGGCCCTAAAGCTGAGGATGTGTGGGTAGTAGGACTTCCACTTGGGACAGGAAGAAGTGTCAGGTGCTGTGGAGATATCAGGTGAGGACAGTTCTGGCTTAAGTGATGAGAAGGCAGGTGGGGAATGGGACCCAGAGAATGAGCCGAGAAGTGGGTGAGGGTGAGGCCCTGAGCTGGGGGGGAAGTGTGTGTGGAGTGGGAGGAAGGTGTGTAGAGCTCTTGCTCTCAGCCACCTGTGGGAGTGTGTGAAAGGGAGACACTCAAAGTGCTTTAATGGCAGATCTCAGAGATCTGTTTGTGCTGACAGAAGGATGGCCAAATCATCGAGTCATATGTCACTTAGTGGGGGGGGGTATGTTCTGAGAAATGTATCCTTAAGTGATTTTGGGGCTATGCAAACCGCAGAGCCAAACTTACACAAGCTTGGGGGGCATAGGTCAGTCGCTTGATGTGGCTTTTTCTCTTTTCTTCTTGCAATACTACGAATCACACATACTAGGAAAGTGCTCTGTCCCTGAGCTACACTCCAGCCCTTTGATGTGGTCTCTTGATACAGTCAAGGGGTACAGTAACCAGGAGATTTATGAAGCTGCTGCTGGTATGATATAGTGCGTTATTTTACATCAACTTTGTGCGTGCGTTTTTGAGGCAGGGTCTCACTATGAATTCAGGCTGGCTTTAAGCTCACTATGTATACTGGACTGATCTCTCAGACTTGCAAGGATTCTCCTGCCTCAGCCTCCCAAGTGCTGGGAGTACAGGCATGTACCACCACAGCCAGCTACATTAACCTTTTTTATAAGCAGAAATAGTACACTGCAATAATGATAAAAATATAGTAAATGCAGATATCAGGAACAGTTGTTGATTGTCATCAAGCATTATGTACTGTACATAAATGTGTTGGTATATACTTTTATACAACTGGCAGCACAGTAGTTTCATTACACCAACATCACCACACACAAGTAATGTGTTGTACTCCAGTGTCATGAAGTGATGGGAACTTTTCAGCTCCATTTTAATTTTTTTAAGTACTGAGGACTGAATCCAGAGCCTTTCCACTTGAATTTTTGAAACAGGGTCTTGCTAATTTGCTTAGTTGCCCAAGATGGGCTCAGACTTGCAATCCTGCCTTAGCCTCCCTGAATGCTGGAATTACAGGTGTGCACCACCACAGCTGGCTCTGTTACAGCCCTGTGGGACCACAGTCCTCTATATCCAACCCATACAGTCCAGCAATAGCAGTAACATTATACAGTGCATGGCTGTATATTGCCAAGTGAAAAGGGCTAGTTGAAGAACAGAAAATATAGGCTGATGCCACTATATTTGTAGCACCTGGATTTAAAGAAAATTTTGGAAGAGTACACTAAGCATTGTTAAAAGGGATCGTCTCTAAGGTTTGGGCCTGGGGCTTCCTCGGGAACTTTTCACTTTATACCCTTTGTACTTGTTTAATGCCCTTCCCATGAGCATGTTTCTTTTATGACAAAGCTTTAGTTTAATGATTGAAAAGGCTGATGTAAGTAAGAGCCACTGGAGGAAGAAAGATGAAGTTCCAGAAGGAGTGATTGCTGAGGAAGCAGAAGCCTCGGGCCCTCAGCCAAGGCTGCCCTGTCCCTAGAGGGAGAAGTGAGGAGCCCAAAGGGTGCGCTGCAGGCAGGGCAGGAAGCGACAGGTTTTCCTCCTTGAAGTTGGCGATAAGGCCAGGAGGGGTGAGTCTTCAGGAGCGGGGTGAGTGGTAGAGCAGCTGAATGTCAACTACAGGAGTCCAAGGAGGGCTGCAGGCCGTGCAAAGACCACCTTGTAAGTTGTGGCTCCTTTGCAGGTGTCTCCCCCTTCCTGGCTTGGTTCCTGTCTTAGTCCTTTCATGCTGCTAGAGCAAGGTACCACAGGCTGGGTGAGCCTTCAGCCACAGAAATGTATTCTTCACAGTTCTGGAGACCCGAAAGTCCAAGATAAAAACATTTGCAGATTCATTGTCTAGCAAAGGTCCATTTCACTTCATAGGTGGTGACTTCTTGCTGTGTCCCCACACAGTGCAAGAGCAGCAATCTCCTTCAGGCTTCTACTTTATTTGTTTGTATTACATATTTATTTTTGCAGTGCTGGGGATTGAACCCAGCGGCTCAGGCATGCTGGGTGAGTTTGCTACCACTGAGCTACAGCCAAGCTCTCAGTTATTTATGCTGGCCCAGTAGCTGGGATTACAGGTATGTACCACCCTGCCTAGCAGGACTCTTTTGAGGGCAGGGGATTGAACCCAGAGCCTTCGCATTGAGCTATAACTTCATCCCTTTTTTAATTTTTAAATTATGAGGGTCAGGCTGGGTTCAAACCTGCCTGTGATCCTCTTGCCTCAGCCTCCCACAGTGCTGGGGTTAGATGCATTGGTCACTGTGCCTCGATAGCAGCGCTCTTTCAAAAGGTCCTTCATCCCATGCATGAGGGCTCCATCCTCATTACCTAATCTCATCCAAGGGCCCCATTACCTGGGTATTTCAACTTGTGATTTGGGAGATGGGGAGAAACATTCAGTTCATTAGAGTGAAGCCTGGCCTGCCTCACCTCAGGCCTAGGAGAATGAGGTCTCCAGGGAACTAGGAATGAAGGGGTGCACAGCCTCGGCCAGCAGGATGAAGGCAGCACTCAGCCTAGAGGACTAAGAAGTAGATGAGTGCGCAGAATAATGGGGCTGATAATTGGTGGAAAGACAGAACAGCTGTGAGCTCCGGATGGCCTGGCGAGAGAGCTTCTAGGTGATGGTAATAGCCAGGCTGGTGCTGCCTGACCTCTTCAGGACTGAGACAAAAAGACAGCTTCCAGCGGGCCACCTGGCTCCTGGGCCACCAGCCTTCGGGAAGCAGACACACAGAACCTTTCTCTCTCCCTGGACTGCCTGTGCGTCCTCAGGTCAGAGCGCCTGGAAGACTTGCCTGGGGCTGAGTCCCATGAGAGGGGCCTTCTACCCCGGGGGGAAGGGGCTGTCTGAGGCAGTGTCAGCAAGGAAGAAAGGGAGGCGAGATGTGGGCACTGCTGCTATTTCTAACCTGCCAGAGGGAAGGGAACCTTGACTATTTGAAAAGCAAGCTGATTGTCAGGGGCGGAACCGAACTCAGAGCTGTCAGGGCCCGTCACATGGAAAGTACCTGGCAGGAGGCGGCGACAGGGGGCTTAGGCTGACAGGGCTGTGATTTTGAAAGAAACGTCTTTAAGAAAGTGATTTAAAGTAGGAGAGAAATATTATTATTAGATAATGGCTGTCAGGTTATTTTTGATGTGTTCTCTGGGTATTTCATAATCATCTCACCCTTAGATGGTAAGGCCTTCCTGGCCTGGGGCCGTGAACTGTGTGAGAGTTTTACCCAATTCTCGCTCCCAACAGGTATCAGGAGGCATGGCTGCCCCACCCATGGTCACGTTAGTGGGAGTTTTAATAAATAACCCTGTGGGGTTTGTTAATAAATCACCAACTTGGATGGGCACCTGGGACTTGGGTCTGACCACCTGTACCACATCAGGTCCATCCAGTTCCAGACATAGGATGGACACACACACCATGGGGGCCATAGAAGGGAGAGCCCTGGGGACTCGCTTGCCTCAGGCCCCACTTCTGTAGGGTGAATGGCCACAGGTCCTTCTGATGGTCTCAGTTCTTGGCCTCCATCCTACCCATCTCTGGAGCTGCATTCTCCAGAGCCCATCGCTGTTATTGCAGCCCACTTTGTTTCCCAGTTCAGAAATTTTTTTTTTTTGGAACTGATTTGCTCTTCTCTACTGACTGCTAGGACTTTGATCTCTGCCCTGAGTTCATTAACTCTAAAATGCTAACCTTTTGACTGATCACACTTCCCCTCCTTGCCAAGCCTACCAGACCATCTCTCTGAAGTCTCCCTGTTGACTGCAGATAAAGTCCAGGCTCAGCGTAATGCACACTCACAGCCAGCCCTTGTGTTCCCCAGCTCCTCCGACTCTGGCACCAGGACGCCCTCACCTCACTTCTTTACCTGATAAATGACTATGAAGGGCACAAGGGGGATTCTTTATTGTTCTGGAGATTATTCTGGGTTTGGATCTTAAATGCAGCGAATCTCATTGAAATCTTCTTCTCTCTCCTTTCCTGCCCATTTAGGAAGCTCGACCTGCCCGGGAAAGCATTTGAAGTTGCCCGCCAATGTAACTTAGACCTGCAGGGATATGCCTTTGAGGCAGCGGAGGAGCAGATAAGACACCCCCAGCTTGTGCGAGTGGGGCTCGTGCAACACAGAATCCCTCTTCCCGCGAAAACCCCCGTGGTGGAACAGGTGCAGCCTCTCTTACCATAAATACATAAAAGGGGAACGGGCTCGCCCTTTGTTTTAAACACGTCATAGTCCCTGGCTGGCCACTCAGGGTCCCAGAGTCAGCACCTCAAAGGGCAACCAACATACTTCTGCTCTGGCTTCCCTGCTTTTCTCTAGCTGTGTGTTTGGCTCTCTTTTCCTCTCTCCCCCTCTCCCTCTCTCTCCCTTCTGCTTTGTTGCTGTTTGTTTGGTGGTTTTAATTTTTTTGAGACAAGGCCATGCTGTGTAGGCCAGACTGGCCTTGAACCCACAGTGATTCTCCTGCCTCGACCTCCTAAATGCTGGAATTAGGAGCGCCACCATGCCTGGCTAAACGTACTTGTCTTTGTTGTGGGAGCCCTCCTGGGGCTTGAGCCCTGAGTCTCATGCATGTTAGGTAAGCACTCTACCACTGAGCTACCTCACCAGCCCTCTGTCTTCTTCTGTTTCCACCCGTGCTCTGTCCTCCTGTCAGCCCTCACTGTTTTTTCCACCTTTCCTTCCAAATGCCTGTCACACTGTTAATCCAGGGTTCCCTTTACCAACCTGGAGAGCACCCCTTCATCCGACTCTAGCTCTCTACACAGGCCACTGCCTCTCAGCTGCCTGCTGGGGGGCTGCCTGTCACAGCACTGTCCCTATGCCTCTGCGTTAATCCTGAGGATAGGGACTCATTATTCCAAAAAGTCTGTCAGCCGATGGTGCCTTCCGTTTACAGGACCATGACACTTATGACCCTATGCTTAGTAAATAAATGTGACATCATTTTGTATTTACCTAAAGCAACATGCCACCAGCGTGTTTGTTTTATATACTCCTTCATCACATTCCTCCAGCTCCTCAAAGTTCGGTGGCTTTCTCTACAACTTTCTCTGAATACTGTAGACTTACTAGGGGTTCTCGAGAACTCTACAGTCACTTGGGTTCCAGATCCAGTTCTTCATCAGCTTTCCTGCTGGTCCTTCTTTTGCTTTTGTTGGACTAAAGTTTGTCCGGGGCTGGGGAATATAGCTCAGTGGCAGCCATGCGTGAAACCCAGCGCTCCACCCACCCAACCCCATAGAGATGTCTGGTCCTGATTACTTTTCCCTCCGGAATCGTCATTTGTGAACATGCTCCTCTGTAATTCAGGATGGCCAGGCTATAGCATCAGAGCTGTCCACTGCCCCAGTACCTAGAGAAGTACTGTTGCCAGCTTGAGCAAATGTGTGTTCACGTGGCTGACCCTGGTGCAAATATTCGTGGAGGCTGGAGCACACAGTCTCGGGAAGAGACTAGGCACTGGAGAGTTTGTCCTTTCTCTGAGTTTCCAGCCTGATTCCTTGAGTCTGCCTTTGAACAAACACTTCTGAATGTCTCCTGGGAACCAGGTTTTGTACTGAGGACTGAGACAAGGATGCTTTCTTCCTGCACCTAGGGATCCTGTGGGGTCTTGAGAGTGACAGGCAGCAGAGAGCCAGTAGCAGCACAATGGGAATAGTGTGCTGGAGGGGCGCCCAAAGGTGGCTGGGAGGGTCTGCTGAGGGCTCACATCTCCAGGTAGACTGAATGTGGGGGGAGAGGCACATTGCTGCCCAACGCCACACTGCAACACATGAAGGTTTAGAGCCAAAAACATGAGGCATGGCAGATGAGAGTGGCACAGCACAGTGGACGTGGCCAGGCAAGCCTAACAGCTCAAGTGCAGGACGGTGCAAGGCAGACTGTGCCAGGCTGAGGGAGTAGCACGTAGGGACGATGGCGTGAGCACACGTGTGCCTGTACACCCTGCGTCCGGTAAGCAGAATCATCCTTCAAGCCTCAGCAACCCTCCTAGGCAGGTGCAGGTTTTCCCGTTGCCAGGTGAGGAAGTGGAGGCAGCATCCAGGTGTCTCCAGAGCTTCTTGCCCCCACCTAGCCTAACAGTTTGGCCTGATGAGAGAACTCGAATATTAGAACTTCTCCTACCTACTCGCACCTGCTCAGGTGGGAGTTTATTGTCCCATGTATTTTGGGATGAACTGCAGAACTGTCTCATTGATAGAGCTGAATGAGTTCTAACCTTGGCTTTTTAAATCATCAGGTCTCTGCTGTCCACAGACGCATGGAGGCCATTGTCGAGGTGGCTGCAATGTGCGGAGTCAACATCATTTGTTTCCAGGAAGCGTGGAGTAAGTCTCTCTTGTGGTGCTTTTGATATAGGGGATTGAAACTCCCAACCTGTATGTCCAGAATGAGTTTGTGTTCTCTAAAATCAAAGAATGAATTTTAGGAACAACGGAGGTTAAGAGCAGAAATATTTATTGAGAGAAAGAAAGCTCTGTCTGAGAGGGGGGGTCCCGAGTGGGTTGCCAGATTCTGTATTCTCTAGGGATTTTATAGAGTAAAACCATGAGGTGAGGTGGGTCTACAGTGGGGAAAACTGGAAACTCTCGAGGCAGACGGGCATGAGGTGGGACAGAGCTACGGTCAACCAATAAGTTCAATTGTTAGGGTGAAACGACCAAATCAGGGACAAATGGGGAAGCGAGTCATGTAGCAAGCGAGCATTCTTTATGGATCAGTGACTCTTCCTATAGGGGGTTGGGATGGTGACTCCTGGCTTCTCAGGGTGACCCAGATTTAATCCCTAAGGATTATACTTAAGGGTGTGGTTGCATTTGTTTTGCCGTCTGTCTGGAGATGTAGTCCATAGCAAGAAGTGTGTGTCTCCTCCAAGGTCACATCTGGTCCTCTGTGTTGGTTTCTTCGAGGGCCTAGCCCGTCTGACTGCCCATATCTAACTAGCTCAGCTGTTTGTAACACTTTTTCTCGGCCACCTTTGTTGAAACAATTGTGTCTTATCTCCACAATGCCAACTTCAAAATTTGCTACCCAACTTCAAAATTTTTTCCTTTTTCTTTTCTCATCCGTAGAAAGGCTATTTGTCATCAACACCTAAAACCTTGGCCTGCCTCCTTCTCAACAACCCACTCTTATTCAGTCCTTTTGATTCCGCCTTCCACATCTTTCTTGAATCCATTTCATACTTTCCGTTCTCTGTCACTGTCCTGGACAAAGCCCCAGCAGCAGTCTCTCCTCAGCTTTGCTTTTTTGGGGGGTCAGAGGAGTGCAGTGCTAGAAATCAAACCCAAGGCCTGTGCTCTACCGCTAAGCTCCACCCCCAGCCCTTCTCAGCCTTTATAATTATCACCCATTCACCCCTTGGCAACATTTGCTTTTGGCCTCCTCACCCAACTTTGCTTCAGACCTCACCTCAGAGCCAACTGGCCAAATTCCCCATGTAAATTTGAGTTATATAGACATTCCTAGTACTTTGTTATTTTTAAGTTTTTATCAAGGTTGTACACGCTCGTGGTTTAGAACCAACATTGATCTCAGAGATCTGTTATCAAAGTACCTAATTTCCCCGAGGGAACCTCTTGCAACACTCTGGTGGTCTGGACCTCTGTGTGGAGGATGGCAGTGTGCACTGTAGTGACTGCAGGGGATTTCCTTCTATCTTGTTTTTGAACTTAAGTGTTTTGTTCCGTTTTACTGTTTTTATTCCTGTACCTGGTAACCTGAGCAACTATTTTGAGGATAACGATATGCTGTATAACAATCATTTTAAAATTCCTGTCATCTTGTTTTGAAAACCTATATAGCTATTGTTGTTTTGTTATTGTTGTTTAGGTTTTTTGCTTCTTGATTTTTGTTTTTTCTTTTTAAAATAAAGTTTTTAAAAAATGGAAAAAAGATTCCTTCAGAAATGTTTTTTTCCTTTGTGGTACTGGGGATTGAACCCAGACCCTTTACACTAAACTACATTCCCAGCCCCTTTTTAAAAGTATTTTATTTTGAGGCACAGCTGACCTTCAACTTGCTAGCTTCTCGCCTCAGCCTACCAAGCTGTGGAGATTATTACACGCCTTTACATCTAGTTGGAATTTATCTTTGTTTCCATTGCTGCTTCCTAATATTTCCATTTCACATCATCTGTTGACTTCTTACCATGAAGGAAGTCAGCGTTAGTACTTTGGTCCTTTGCCCACCCTACACACACGTGTGCTCTTGGTTCTAGCCATATCCAGTCTCTGCCGAGCCATTCTGTCAATGTTGATGTCTCTTTTGGAATCATTCTCTGTTTCCCCTACAGTTTGCTTTGTTTTCTACATACTTGCCACTAGTCCAACCCTACACTTTCAGTCAGTGCCCTTCACCCATTTAGATTCATCAAGCAGTTCCATCTCCTTGAAGTGGTCTACCCCAGAACCTTCTCACTCTGCCTGCTTGGATGAATTTCCCCCTCTGCTGGCTGCACAACTGTTATCCAAGGCTCTCCCTTCCAGTTCTCCTCCAGAGTTTCTTTCTCTTCCTTTCTGGGTTTATACTCTTAGAGGAGGTAGATATTTTGAGACCACATGAATCTGATACATATCTCTATAACTTTCTTGGTGGTTTGGATTGGGATCAAATTCTGGTTTAGATATCATTTCCCTTCAGAAATGTGCACTTGTTGCTCTAAGGTCTTCTAGCTTTGAGTTATTGACCAGCCCCAATCCAATGGATGTATGATCCATTGTCTGTGATTTGCTTTTCTCTTGAAGTTTGTAGGATCTTCGGTTTTTGCTGATACTCTGCAGTTTCATAATGATAACCTACCATGTGGCCCTTTCTACCTTGTTATTCTGCTCACACCATCCATTCAGTCTAAAAACAGGTCTTGTAGATCTAGATTTCCTTGTTTTTTTTTTTTTTTTTTGGTACCGGGGATCGAACTCATGACCTCGCCCTTGCCAGGCAGGTGCTTAAGCCACTGAGCTAAATCCCCGGCCCTCCTTGTTTTATTTTTTATTTTTATTTATTTATTTTGGTGGTGCTGGGGATCGAACCCAGGGCCTTGTATGTAGGAGGCTAGATTTCCTTTTATTTAATTAGTACTTTTCCCTGTCAAAAGACAAAACAAAATTAGTTGGAGTTTTAATTGGCTTGATTTGTGCTTCTAGAATCAAGAAAGCTTTTTCTATAAAATAAGTGTTCCAGTGAGCCGACCAGAAGAGATTGGCTTCATAGACTGAGAAAGGCTGAACTAAGTAAAACAGAGCAAAGAGGATTGATTGTTTCAAAGTTTCGTTTCTTGTAAAGCAGGGTCAGGAGACAGAACTATAGAAAAATTACTGGTTAGTTGACATCAGGTTACTTCTTTGGTAAGTATTAAAGCAGAGGAAATGATATTATCATGCTCGACAAAACTGGCCTGTTTGGGGAAATGCGATTATCATTTCTCTTTCCTAAGGTCGGGTAACGATTCAGTTTCTGTTTGGTGACACAACTTCAGTGTGAGTGATGTCACCTTGATTTTCAGTCTGCTTTGTTGGCGCCCAGTGTAGGACCTTAGTCCAAAACAATGGCCTCCTATAGTTTTTATTTCACATTAATTTCCTTTTTTTTCCTCCTTTCTTCCTGATTTTTCTGTTAGGATGTTGGAACCCCAGAGTACTTCCCTCATTTTCCTATGTATTTCCTTCTACATCTCTTTGTCTTACTCAATTTCATCCAACTTGTCATTCAAGCCTTCAATTTATTCTTTCATTTCTGCTGTCATGTTTTGAATTTACAAGTACTTTGCCAAAGGCCCCCTGTTTTATCACTTTTCTTTTATCATTATTTCAATATCTTCTCTTATTTCTATTTTTTATTTTAAAGGTAGTAAAATACAACAAAACAAGACAGAACAAAGCCAATCGGGGCAATGCAGTGAAACTGATACAGAACTTCACAGCAGGTTACCGGGATGACAGTAATAGGTGCCATAGTGTATCTTGTTATCTTCACAATAGTTGTTCTTTCAATCAGGTATAGAAAAATCAAACCAAATACAGAACATTATAGAACTAATCAAAACAATATTGAATAGAGCAATACAATTAATCAGAACAAAGCAAAACAGTGATAACATTTGCCTTCAAAGAGATGGTAGAAGAAAATCCCCCATATTTGCTATATTGCATATGGTCAACCTCCCAAGAGATGCTCAGACCTCTGGCCCCCATTTGCTGATGGGGGGAAAAGGGAGGGGAATGGGATGTTTGATTCTCAGCCTGCGCACCTTCTTTCCCAGCGCCCTAAGTTCCAACATGGCGGGATCTTGGGAGACACTGGCTGGTTCTCTCCCTGGGGCGCCTGCACTCCAGTGGGCTCACGGCTGCTTACCAGGGAGGCAAATGGGTTGCTTTCTTTCCCAGCCTCTTATTTCTAAAGATGCTAATATTAAGTAAAATTTTCTTCCTTTTATAGTCCCTACTTCAAATTGATCTTTCTTGTGTGTGATTATCTGCTTTGAAGAATTGGGGATTAAAAAGCTGATTGGGAGCTCTGAGTTTGTGTAAAGGCCTCATGCACCAAGCTCCATTACAGGATCCAATTTAGTGGTAATCCCTGGGTAATCTTGATGTCAGCATCTCGGGATCGTTCCCTTTAGTTCGGCCAGACTCCCCGGAGAGAATTCTTCTACCTTCTGGCCAAGATAGGAAAGATAACAAGAGTCCAGCACAGTGATGTTTGTGTTGTTTCCCCCATTTCTTGTTAATGTTTGTTCTTTCACTCTTGTTTCTGTGACCCTTTGTCTGCTGTCTCTATTAAACTGTAAACACGAGAAGGCCAGTGCCTGTTTATTTGTTTGTTTTGCCCATCACTACACACCTTCCCACATCCTATCTGTCATGGCTACCACAACCCCTGGTACCTGACAGGCACTAAAAATATTTATTGAATGTCTTAACCAATTCCTGCCTTTTGTTAGATTGGAATTCCTGCTCATCTATCAAAACTTAGTACAGATACCACCTCCTTGTTGGGGCCCTAGGAACTCCCCCAGGTAGAGCTGAGCACTCTGTCCTACCAGGAAAAGCATCCTAGATCATAATTGGGCTCTTTTTCCTCAAGGCTGGGAGTTCCCAAGGGCAAGGCCAGGTCTCAGTCAGGAGCCTGACTCCATGCTGGGTCCACGAATATGGGAACCCCTTCCCTATCAGTTGGAAAACCAAAATTAGGATTTTGCCATTCCTGGCCTCCCCCCAGCCTCCATCCCACACTCTCCTTTTGAAAACTTATGTTAGAATATTTGTGTAAACAGGAAAAGAACCTATTAAAATGGAAACAAAAATTTGGACCTTTATCAATTTGAAATGAAATCATCATGGTAGATTTTATTCTCTGGGGGCACTTGAGTCATTCCTAATGCTCTAAAAGCTGAGAATTAATGGCCATTAAGGAACATTTTTGTTGTCAACAGATTTTTGTTGACTTCCTTAAAATAGTTTATCCATCTTCACCAAAGGGACCCTGAGGACTCTTGAGCCTGGTACCAAACCCCTGGGGACTGTTGCTGGCAGCACCTGTAACTTGCTCCGGCAGCTGAGAGCCTGGAAATGCCATTGGTGATGTATTCACTCTTACACAGTCTTAGGACCCAGTTTTGTGGAACTGTAAGGAATTGTAAAGCCGTGGCTTCTCTTCTTTCTCTGTGAAGTGGAGAATCACAGCTGCTTTGTGGGGTGTCACTACACCTAGAACCATGTTTGGGAAATGTTTGGCAGATGACTGTCACTGTGACTCCTAAACAGGGAACAAACCCCACACTACCCAACCACATGGTGAAATCTCCTGTGAACGCTTCTTGCAAGTTGGCCAATTCACAGCCAGTGGAATGATAGCAGACATCTAGAAACTTCGATTAGGTTAATCTCTCTAAAAGAAATGGACTTGGGTTCATGTGAGGGTATGCAGAGTTGGCCACAGGCAACTCCATACTCCAAGAAAAAAAATGTCAAACAACCCAGTAGGAAATGGGGAGCTGGTGGGATGTAGACAAGAATGCAGAGAGAATGAATCCAAAATGGCCAGGGAACATGTGATAAAGCGCTCACCCTTGTCAGTGATCAGGGTAAGTGTGTGTGATGCGTGCGTGTTTGGTTTTACTTTGCTGTTTCAGTGCTGATGACTGAACTCAGGACCTCCTGCATGCTGGGCAAGTGTTCTGCCACTCACTGAGACTGAGCTACCTCCCGGCCCAAGGGAGACATCTGACATACAGCGAGACACCAGTTCACACAGACCGCTGGCAGATGTTAGCAACAACTCCATGTGCTGCAGTGTTCCCGATGTGGCTGGAACTGTAGTATAACATTACACAGCCAAAGGTCCCAGTATCCACCCCCTCCGTGTATTTCCCTTTGACCCCAAACAGGAGGCAGTCATTGTGAACCCAGTGTGTGGGAGGATGGCAAATATCTCCTACATGTGTACTGTTTGGAAAACTAGCAAATCAAAAATCCATGAGCTTAGGGCTGGGGCTGTAGCTCAGTGTAAGAGTATTTTCCTAGCACGTGCAGGGCCTGGGGCGCCCTCCCCAGCACACTCACACATAAACCAACTTAAAGTCTGAAACAAGACCCAGTAGGCTTAATGAAGTTTCCGATTGAATTAACCGTATAGTTGGGGTAGCAAGAAACTGTGGGAGTCATAATGCATTTATTCTGGATGTGTCCAGTAGTTATAGGGCTCCTGTTAGGGTCATTGAGCGCCTTGTCTTATTTCTGAAGATATCTGCCTGGTGACCTCCTGGCTACTGAGCCCAAGAACACCTCTCGGCCTGTGTGTGATAAGAATCTGACCTCTCTCCTCTTTACAGCTATGCCCTTTGCTTTCTGTACAAGAGAGAAGCTTCCTTGGACAGAATTTGCCGAGTCAGCGGAGGATGGTCTCACCACCAGGCTCTGTCAGAAGGTAGGAAATTAACTGCTCCTCTCCCAGTGGCTGCTGGTCCGGCGCAGGCTGCGGGACATGGCCACGGCCATCAGATGTGAGCCTTTACCTTGGCAAAGGTACTTGTTTTATCAAGTAAGATAAGTCTATCTGCTATCATTTTTTAAAATTAGTGTACTTTCACTTAAAATGATAGACTTGCAGACCCCCAAGCGCCCTTTGTGGCTTTTTCAGGTAAGGAAGCTATAGCCCAGGGAGGGGTGGCCTGGGAGTGGTTTTGTACTGAGGCTGGTGAATGGCAAAAATGGCACTCAAAGAGTGGGGACATTGATTCCTTGTCCAGAGCTTTGTCTGCTGCACTTGCCATTAGCTTGATTCACTGTCTCATCAGTGTAGAAATTGGTTTTGATTTTTCTTTATTAAAGCTTCATAATACATGTGATATGATCCCATTTATATGAGCTGTCCAGAGTAGGCAGATCTCTAAGGACAGAAAGCAAATTTGTGGTTGCCGGGAACAGGGGTGAGAGAAGGGGTGACTGCTAATGAGCACAGGATTTCCGCTTGGGAGGATGAAAATGTTCCAAAATTAGATTGTGGTGATGGTTGCAGAATTCACTGTATTTTACAATTTAAAACGGTCAGTTTTGGAGCTAGGGGTGTAGCTCAGTGGTGAAGTACTTGCCTATTATGCATGAGACCCTAGGTTCAGTCCCCAGCACTGCCAAAGGGAGAGACATGCAGAGTTTTAGGCTGCATGAACTACATCTTAATAGAGCTGTTATCTGAAAACTCCCTAACAGTCAAAGAGGGGATGGAGAGGTTACCCTTATTCTCATCTCTAGCAAAACTCTTCTCATTTCCTGTGTGTTCTTTTAGACGTCATACAGATACTTAGGGTTTTGGGGAGGCAGAGCTACAATCACAGTGATTTTTACCAACACTGCGTTGCGATGCTAAGTGTCTGTATTCTCAATCCATCGGGTTGTTGTTATGGAAAGGGGGATTTTGCTGTTGGTGACCCTGAGCCTAGGGTAGGAAGAAGGGTGTGGGTGAGAGCTGGTGCCGAGGGCACTGTCAGCATCAAGAGTGTGCAGGAGCCCAAGCTGCCCTGAGCACCACTTTTAGTATTGCCTTTGAAGCGTGTCTTCCCTTCTCTACTGTCTTTAAAGCCAGAGGTAATAGAGCTGGGCGCTGTGGCACACTTCCGTAACCCCAGCACTCAGGAGACTGAGGCGGGAGGGTCACTGTGAGTTTGAGACCAGCCTGGGCTACGTAATGATCTCAAGGCCAACTTGAACTATGTAGCAAGGCCCTATCTCAAAAAACAAAGAGGCCAAAGGTAACGATGAACTGATAAGAATTGAGGACAAATGGTAGCTGAAACCATTCATGCTTATAGTCAACAGGTCCTGATGTTCTTTCTTGAGACCAAAGAAAGGAATTTAGTGCCTGCTGGGGCTTGTGTCCCTCAAAATTGATGTGCTAGAAACTTAATACCTAATACTTAATACCTAAAGTGTTGAGAGAGAGGACTTTTGTTTGTTTGGTACCAAGAATTGAACTAAGGACCTTGCAGGTGCTGGATTCCTGGGCTATATCCCCAACCACAAGAGATAGGACCTTTAAAGGTGATTAGACCACCAAAGCTTGACCCTGGTTTGTTAAAAAGTGGGTTAGGCTCCCTGTTGCTCCCTTGTCCTTTCACCTTGCACCATGGGATGACACAGCTCAAAGACCCTTACCAATGCTGCTCCTCCATCTTGGACTTCTCAGTTTCCAAAACTGTAAGAAATCTCTGTTCTTTATAAATGCCTCAGTCTCTGGTGTCCTGTTATAGCACCGTAAAACAGATTAAGTGCCCAAAGAACTGGTGGTTTTGTTTTTGTAAAAGAAGCATAATACTGCTGCTTATTTTATGTTTATTGAGACAGGCCCTCACTGTGTAATCCAGGCGGCCCGAAATTCAGTCCTCCTGTTGTAGCCTCCCAGTGCTGGGATTACAGGCATGTGCCACCATGCCCACCTTTTAAATTTGTTGATTGTGATAAAAAGCATATAACAAGCCAGGCGTGGTAGCTCACACCTGTAATTCCAGCATTTGAGAGGTTGAGGCAGGAGTATCATTGTGAGTTCAAAACCGGCCTACGACAAAGTGAGCTCAAGGCCAGCCTGAATTGCATAGTGAGACCCTGTCTCAAAAAGACAAAAAAAAAAAGCATATAATATAGTTTATCATCTTACCCATTTTTACATCTGCAGTTTGGTGATACACATTGTTGTGATACAGAGCTCCAGAACTTTTGCATCTTGCAAATCAGACTCCAAACCTATTAAACGGATAGTTACCCATTCTTCCTTGTTCCTAGGCCCTGGCAAGCACCATTGTACTTTGTTTCTCTGAATTTGATTACTCTAGATATCTTATACATAGTGTTTGTCTTTTTTGGACTGGCTGATTTCTTTAAGCATAATGTGTGAGAGGATTTTCTCACTTCTAAAGGCAAGGTGCCTGGGCTGGGCTCAAACTTGTGATTCTCCTGCCTCAGCCTCCCAGAGTCCTGAGGTTGCAGGCCCGTGCCACCATACTGAGCTGCACCCATTTACTGATGGACACCTGGGTGGCTTCTGCTTTGTGGCTGTTTTATGTATGGGTGTGGAGCCATCTCTTTTGAGTTCCCACTTTCAGTTCTTTTGGCAAAAGTGGGATCGTGTGATTCTGTGTTTTAATTTTGGAGGAACCACCTGTACAGTTTCTCACAGTGGTTGTACCATTCTGTACTCTCACCAGCAGTTCACAAGCATGGTGACCATTCTTATTTAGCTAAGCCTAATAACACCTGCTGCAAAGGAAAGTTCTGAACCAAGCCTCATTATTTAGTAGTGATATAGGGGAATGAAACTCCCAACCTGCTACGTCCAGTACAAGCTCATGTTCTCTAAAATCAAAGAATGAATTTTAGGAAAAATAGAGGTAAGAGTAGAATATATTTTATTGAGAGAAAGAAAGCTGCTTTTGTCTGAAGAGAGAGAGAAGGGGACCCGAGTGGGTTGCCCGGGCCTCTGTCTTTTCCAGGGACTTTTATAGAGTAAAACCATGGGTTCAAGGCGGGAGAAGACTGGGAACTCACAAAGCAAACGGGCATAAGGTGGGACATAATTATAGTTAGCCAATAAGATCAATAATTCAGGTAAAATTGATTACATTAGGAACAAATGGGAAAGCAAGTCACGTAGCAAGCGGGCGTTCTTGGAGCTGTGACCTTTCCCCTAGAAGGATGGGACAGTGGTTCCAGGGTGAGAGGGAACTAATTAGAATATCAGTCCCTAGGATGTGTGCTGGCCCACAGCAGAAGGCGTCAGTCTCCCCCACAGTTGCCAGGTGTCTGCACTGGTTCCATTGAGGACCTAGCCCTGTCTCACTGCCTGTAATATTTCTGACTAACTCAGCTGCCTGCAACAGTAGCATCATTAAATGCTCTGGTGAAAAGGTACCACTGATTTGAAAGAAGGATTCTGTGGCGTTCATTTCTCCAGCTGGCAAAGAGGCATGGGATGGTGGTGATATCCCCCATCCTGGAACGGGACCAGGGTCATGGGGATGTTCTGTGGAATACAGCCGTGGTGATCTCCAGTTCGGGTGCAATCCTGGGCAAGACGAGGAAAAACCACATTCCGAGAGTGGGCGATTTCAACGAGGTGAGCTGCCCCTCGGATGACCAGCCCAGCCTGCCTGTCCCCCTTCCCTGTGTAGATCTCACTGGGCCTTTCTGGGTGAAGCTCCGCGTGGGGTGATGTCACTTCGTGTGATGCCATAGCACAGCAGGTCTGGCGACATTGCCCTGCGTCACACAGGCAGGTGGGACTCGTGGAACTCGGGTGAGTCCCGAGCACCTTTAAGCACAATAGGGTTTTTGTATATGTGGCTTTTGAATATGTGTCGGGTGACAGGAGGTTAATGTGCCTGTCTGGGTGCCTGTGTGTTATAGGGCACTTTTTACACATGTGGTGAGGGCATAAGTTGGGAGGCTACTTTGATTAATGCCTATTCGTGAGTGGGTGAGTTGGAGGGGCAGGTGTTTAAAGGAGGAAAATGACCTACACCTAGTGCCTAACATTAAATCTCAACTTGATTTTCAAATAGGCACAGTTGTTGAGGTTGTGCTGCCCTCTGTCCTTTATCCTCTTTCTCTGATCTTGGGGACCTGCCTGCGCTCAGGCTGAAGAGGAGGATGAGAGGCAGGGCCAGACCAGGTTCCCGGGGTGAGAGAAGAGCCCAGTGTTTCTCAGTAACAGTTGGCAGTGGGGATGGGCAGACATGCCGTTTGCTGTTTGTCCTCGGGTTAATCTTTACCTCCTGCAGGAGCTCAGGGCTGGTCTCCGTGCAGCAGGGCTGTGCCAGTGTCTACCACATGTGCACACCCTGGTTGCTGCCTGAGCCGGGGCAGTTTTGAAATTAATAAGAAGTGGAAAAAGGCTCCAGGAGTAGACCTGTTTGGGCCCCCCACTTGCCCTCCACCCTCTCTGGGTGATGAAAGTTCCAGGGCTGGACAGGCAGAGAGGCAGGGGTGAGGGAGTGGAGTTCCTACCCAGCTGCCCTGTGGCAGTGTCCCAGCCCCACTCAGGTGTCAGTGTTTTCTAGGGGCTTACTCTGGATGAATCAGAGTCCCTTCAACTCTAACGTTTTGTAAAAGAACATGAGTTTGCCGAGGGCTTCGACTGCCAACTTGTGTTGATGTCAGCAAGACCTCAGCCTTTGATTGTGCTTTGATGGATGCCCGCCACCCCGTCCCATAGTCTATTCTCAAAATATCATGGAAAGTTACTTTGGGGATTTTTGACACAAAGCAAAGGAGATTATGAATAAATGCTTAAAACCGCAGTGGCT
The DNA here is from genome assembly GCA_004027295.1 of Dolichotis patagonum. Taxonomy (NCBI): domain Eukaryota; kingdom Metazoa; phylum Chordata; class Mammalia; order Rodentia; family Caviidae; genus Dolichotis; species Dolichotis patagonum. Next base: position 1,251 of record PVJX010029679.1, on the reverse strand, counting down.
TCCCCTTGAAGTAGGTTAATTTTTGTGTCTGGATTTCTCTAGGTATATTGTTTACCATTCTGAAATTCTGCCATTTAGAGTCACACCCAAGAGTGTTACTTTTGGAGTATTGGTAATAGTTCATGTTTTCTGCTGAGTCTAAAGAAAGATCAATCCTTATCGTGCCGAGGTATCAACATAACAGCCTTTCTGTTGTTGCTTTTGCTGTTTTTTAGTCAACTTACTACATGGAGGGGAACCTGGGCCACCCTGTGTTCCAGACGCAGTTTGGCAAGATCGCAGTGAACATTTGTTATGGACGGCACCACCCCCTCAACTGGCTTATGTATAGCATCAATGGGGCAGAGATCATCTTCAACCCCTCGGCCACCATTGGCACCCTCAGGTGACTGTGTGGGCAGGGTCTGGGTTTCTCTGGGGCCCAGCCACCAGTTCAGGTCCGAGGCCATGATGCAGGCCTCAGAGGCAGGGCTTATAAACTGCGATAATCAGACATGGCTATCAGAACATCTTAACAGATCAGAGCCCTGTGGTTGTACATTTCACATTTAACCAGTTTTTTAGTGAAAAGAATTCTCAAGCTGACACAACTCCTGATCCCCAAAGAGCTTCTCACTCTGCTGTGAGACACCAACCTTTGCTATGATTCTGAACTTTGAAAAGAAAAGAGTACTACCACTACCTGCATGATCATTCAGAGATTCAGAAAGTCCTACTTTTCAGTCCTGGAGCACAGTAAGTACCTGGCTAGTGTTAGCTCCTGGACAAAGGGCTATGGATTCTGCACAGGGAGCCTGCAGTATCCAGCCAGGGAACATAGTCCAGGTGAGGCAAAGAGGAGGTGAAGAGTTGGAGCTCAGAGGATGCTTAAAAGATCTATCCCAGAAACTTATTTTTAGCCAGTTTTTAGTAACACCTAACAGTAAGTGTTTGGGTGTTAAGTCTCAGATACTGCTCTAGTTAAGGCAGTGCTGGGCGAGGTGGACGTGAGAGCTCGTGAGTTCCTAAGCTGCTGGGCAGGACCCCCAGCGCCCCTCACCTAGTAAGGGCAGCAAATAAGCTTAGAGCACCCTTGCATGACTGTCCTGCTGATTTGCTCTTCCCCTACAGCTGAGCATTTGGGTGGTTTCCAGGTTTGCATCATGACAAGTAACAGAACTCTAGGAATCTGTGGAAACGTTTTTTCTTCCCAACTCACTTCTTCCACAGCAGGAAGCCTGCAGCGAGAGGTCCTGGTTGGTCAGGTTCCAG
>PVJX010029678.1:0-22703 GCA_004027295.1 Dolichotis patagonum | reverse complement strand
ACTTTGTAATTTGAACAACTATTTCCAAGAAGTCAGTATGTAATTAGTCAAGTAATAATTTCTTAGGTTTTATTGTTGTACTTTTCCTTTTTTCCTTGGAATACTGTATGGTTGCTACCCTTTATTCTGTTTTATTTTGTTTTGTTTTTTCCTCTTTAAATAAAATTATAAAAAAATAAATAAATAAATAAATAAATAAGGATCTAGCCTGTCACCCTGGTAAGTGGCTGTGGTCTGGCAAGCCATGGCCACCCCAGGGCAAGAAGCAACAGCGCTTCCTGAGATCCACACCATGTTGGAACTTAGGGCACTGGGAAAACGAGCATCCAGCCTGTCGCCCTGGTAAGTGGCTGTGAGCCTACCCGCGCGGGCTCTGAGAACCAGGCATACCATCTCCCCCCGCCCCCTTAGCAAGTGGGAGCCAGAGATCTGAGCGTCTCTTTGGAGACTGACCATATGTAATATAGCAAATAAGGGGGATTTCCTTCTACTATCTCTTTGAAGGCAAACATTTTTATTGCTGTTTTGTTTTTTCCTGATTAATGGTATCGCTGTATTTCTTTTGACTTTGCTATACCTGATTGAAAGAACAACTATTGAGAAGATAACGAGATATACTATGGTACCTATTACTGTTATCCTGGTAACCTGCTGTGAAGTTCTGTACCAATTTCGCTACACTGTCTCAACTGGCTTTATTGCATCCTGTCCTGTTGTATATTATTACCTCCAAGTTAATAAAAAATTAAATAAAAAAACAATAGAACATGAGAAAACAAGGTAACAAAATACCTCCCAAAACCCCCAACTCCACCAAAGCTGATCCATGGGGCATGGATGAGGAGAAACTCAAAAACAAAGCAACAGAATTATATAAGGTGATTAAAAAGGAAATAACAACAAAACAGATCAGTAAGGCACTGAGCAAGCTGAAACATGGTATAACTAAACAGATGATGGACTTTAAAAGCAAAAGGAAGAAAACAAAGTACTCTAAAAGATATAACTGCATGTGTGTTTAAGTGTGTAGGATTGATAACCGTATTACTGAGTTTTTGTTGGACAGTTGAACAGAACTGTTTGCAGCCTGTTTGAATGTCCACTTTGTATGCTTTAATTTTATAATATGAACAACTGTTTCTAGGAGGACAATATGTAATTTATCAACTAGTGATTTCTTACTTTTTTTTGAAATTCTGTATTATTTCTACCCTTTTTTCTGTTTTGCTTTTTTTTCTTTTTAAATAAAATTTTAAAAATAAATAATAAAATCAAAACAAAAAAATAAACAAAACCTTTCATAACAGAAACATTGGCAACATTTTTAAATGTATCTTGACATCTGTGGACCATGTGAGGTAGCTATTTATTCCTCCAGGACCCCTCATACAAAAACTGCAATTACAGACACCTTGCTGTTCAAAAAATGACTACCCACTTACCAGCGTTTCCTGATAATAGCAGCTCTCAAACTCTGAGGCTGCGATCCTCATCCCTACCCAGCAGCCCATTATGCTTTGGGTCAAGGAAGCAACACCCAAGCTTTGTAGGCTGCTAAGGCCTAGACCCAATGGAGTCCAACTTGGGTATATTCCACGTGTAGGTAGAGGTGGCATCCTCTCACCTCATTCTCTTGCTAAATGCTAGGGTGCTAGAGCAGATGGTCCCTATCCTAGACTTTTGCTTTTTTTTAATGAAAAAAGTAAAACAAAATTTCAAAACAAAATAAGAGAGCTGAGTGTGGTGGTGCAAACCTGCAATCCCAGCACTCAGGAGGCTAAGGCAGGAGGACTGCCACCAGTTTGAGGCCAGCCTGGATCATTACACAGTGAGTTCAAGGCCAGCCTGAACTACATAGGGAGACCTTATGTCAAACAAACAAACCAAAAAATAGGAGAATAACATTGCATATTGTATTGTTATCTTCAAAGTAATTACCTCAGAGTACAAGATACGAGCATAGCCTAGACTTCTTGAGCTAGACTTCCCAAGCTAGGATTAAATGAATGGCAGTGTTTAGGTTATACAAAGGGCCCCTCTGCACATCATACATAATAGGGCTTAATGGAACACTGCTGCTTTCCTTTCGCCAGGATGTTCCTAGTAAAAGACAGGACCAAAGAACAACACACTTGGTCAAACACTGGGCAGTCAGTCACCTTTGCTATTGATGTCCTGGTTCTGTCTCTACATTCATCCATCATAAGCTCCAGGGATATCACCAAACAAATCGTTTCCTTCAAAGTAAAAACAAAACAAAACCTCTGGAAACCTTCTTCCCTGACAAATATCTCAAATATCAGGCAAAATCAAACACCTCTACATATACTAAAAACACAAAACAGGGCCTTGCCAGAACATTCCTTACTTCCTTTGGAGACACAGTAATGGTGAAATTATTCCTCAATGTCCTAGCAAGGATTCTAATTCAATTTTCTATCTATAAAAATTGAAATGCATTCATGCCTTAACCTATCTTCTCTTGATTTACAGTATTTTAATAAACATCACTTAGTTGTTTTGACAGTTATATGTTGAAGAGGAAATTCCCTGCTCAACTTCTTTTACAAACTACAAATGATTCAAGCATCACTCCAGGAGTAATCCCTGGTGCACTGCCCTCTCCATCACTCCAAAGGTGATTGGTCAATTCATAGAAAGCTTCCACCAACTCCTACTACCATTTCTGTGTGGCTAACTTCTACCACTTCTCTTTACTTACTTACACTCCTCCCATTCAGAGATAGAAAAAATAATACCATTTTCTACTTCCAGGCCCTCAATTAATCCGTACTAATTTATTTATTTCCTTGGTTTCGTATCAGCCTCTTCCACCAGTTTACAAGTTTCCTAAGAACAACCCTAAGTCAGTGGTGGTGAACCCATGGCACACAAGCTCTAAAAGGCTCAGCATCACTGCCGTAGGTTGAATTTTGTCACTGTGCCTTCACCAACCATCCAAGAACTCATCAGATAACAGAAATACAAGAAACTCAGAAAAACATCTGACCATACCAGGAGAATAATCAGATTATGTGACTTTCTGAAAATCACTCTTCTAAAACACAGTAACAGATAAAACAGCAGCCACTGCTCTAGGTTCAAAGAGAATTAAAGATATAAAGAGAGCCAGGCTTGGTGGTACAGGCCTGTAATGCCACATTTCTGGAAGGCTGAAGCAGGAAGATCTCAAGTTTGAGCTCAGCCGGAGAAATTTAGTGAGACCCTGTCTCAAAATAAAAAATAAAAAAGAGTTGAGGATACAGTTTAGTGTAAAAGACTTGTGTTCAATCCCTATGAGGGAGAAGAAGGACCACATAAATCTTAACAGACACAGGAACCAAGAACTCAAACCATGCTTTTACATTGTGGAGAATTTTACTTTTTTACACAGGCCACATAGCTTTGATTTATTTATTTTTTTACTTTAACAGATGCAGTACCTAACATTTACAGCTCAATCACCATGCCTTCCAAATGTTCCATCAAAAACGTATTCATAAACTCAGTGTGGGGGTGCACACCAGTAATCCCAGCACTCAGGCAGCCAAGGCAAGAGAATTGCTGCGAGTTCGAGGCCAGCCTGGATGACAAAGTGGACAAAGTATTTATGTCTTATCTTTCTGGAGAGTGAGAAAATAAAATAGCACCAGTGCAGACTTTCTTTCTAACTGGCTAGGCGCTGACCTAGGAGGCTCCGCTGATGAAGATTGTTGAGTGTTCTGTTTACTCGAGTGACTCACAGTCTACACACAAGTATATTCACCTACAAAGATACGCGCCCCCTACACGTCTACAAAGTAGCTTCTTTTCCCCTAAACGTAATGTATCCAAAAAAAAAAAAAAAACCCCACAAACCCTCCACTATGAAAGCAATCGTTTTGTTCTACAAACATATTCTAATAAAAAAATAATGAAAATAAACACAGTTCGCCAAAAGGCAAAGACCGTCCTCACAGCTCCCCTGTCGCCCTCACAGCTCCCCTGTCGCTTGCAGCGCCAGCTCGGCGAGGACCCAGACATTGGCGCAGTCTGCGCCACTCCCACCCCGGAAATTCTTTGCCTTCTGGAAAAAAAATCCAGAGTCTGCCCTGGAGGCTTCTGAAGAGGCAGTCGCCGGATGGGATGCAAAACCCCCAAAAGCGCCCTCATGACAAACCCTGGAGACGGCCTGAGGGACCCTGAGCGCAGAAGGACGCGGGAGGAGCAACCCGGCCTCCCCCACGAGCTACGCAGCGGCCCCGGACACACTCGGACGCCCATCGCCCCCTCCTGTCGCCGGCGGGACCTCCACCTGCCCTCACCAGAGCCGCAAGAACCGCAACCATCACTGAGGAGGAAGCAGTTTGACAACCAACCGCCAGACCGGAAGAGACGACGCCTGTGTGACGTCACTTCCGCCTGCACTCATGCCACAAGTCCTGCGGGATGGGGTTCTCCAGGTTTTGGACCTCAAACAATTTAGGTTCCTTCAGAAAGCAACCTGCCCCCACACATACACAACCGCGGTACTAGAGAGTAAACCCAGGACCCTCGCACTGAGGCTGAAACAGAATTGCTGTGAGTTTGATGCCAGCCTGGACTATATACTGAGTTCAAGTCCAGACTCAACTACTTGGCTAGTCTGTCTCTCAAAAAATAACAAAACAATCAGATGGAGAGAATGAGACAGTATACACATCATGTATCCTAGCCACCCTTACCACCCTAGTGCTTGCTCAACGGGCCCAAAAATAAAATGTCTGTAAGGACAGGGATGAATGCTCTTTGTAGCTCAATAATATATACTTGCACTCATCAAGGCTGACACAACTAACACTACTGTTTTGTGCTTACCCTCCTAAAAGCAGAAATCAACACCGAGCATTCAAATACCACCATTCAAATAATCTGCTGGATGAGGGAGCTGTCTGATGACAGGTTTATTATGAAAGAGTTGTGCCCTGGAAAGCTGCGGTGGGAGGCAGGGGCGGGACCAAATTGTAGTCACCTTTCCCAGTGGCGCAAAAATAGCCCCAATCAGTAACCTGTGCATTACCTGTCCCCGCCCTAAGCACCACCCAGGTCAGAGGTTATATGAGTACTCTGACCCACACGTGCGGGTTAGAGAAGGCCAGGCTGTCTGTGGTCGTGGACTTCTCTCTACGTCCTTGGGAATAAAGGTCTCTTTACCTCATATTTTGCTGTTTCATCGCACCGAAAATCCTAACATATTACATAGGACCTATCGCATCACGAAGGTGACTTAGATTTCTCCTCACTGTAATAAACTCATGCTCTGGATATAGATTTGCTTTCCCCTTAATTATTGTTATGGTTGATACACTGTCAACTTGAGTGTAGAAGTTTAATTAAGAGACTCAGCAGGGAGCCAGGAACCTTACTTTGTAAATATCTTCATCTTGTGCAAGAGCAGTGCACAGAGATTCTGTGAGTGCCACATTCCCCCTGGTTGGCCGGGGGGGGGGGGTGGCAGCCTGTGTACAATATAAGGGAGAAGAGGCTTGTTTCCTCTTTTAGGCTCTGGCTGCTGCCTTAAATTGTTGCCCCATTGCCTTGCCACCCTGCCTTGGAGCCAGCTGATTAGGGACTGAAACCTCCACAAACACTGAGCTAAATAAACCTTTCTTTCCTTTGAGTGTTGGGTATTTTGTGCCAACAATGAAAGGTAACCAAGACAATTATGCTTCTGCTGACATCATATATGGTGCATTTAAGATGTTTCCCCATAGTCATGGCATTCATGTGGCATTGTTTCTCAAGGAACCCTTTTTACTGCAAAGAAAGCACAAAAGTAGGTACATGTCCTGTGATCAAATGGGCTTCTCATGCATCCTGTCACTCAAGTACATGACTTCAATGAAAGGGGAATAGCTTACATTGTATAAAATGACATTACCATGTCATTACATTGGCCATTTGAGACATCACTAGAGAAAGACAGTGGAGGGAGGGAGAGAGACAGCGCTAGTTGGGCTATAATCCCAGCACTCGGGAGGCTGAGGCAGGAGGATTGTTGCAAGTTTGACACCAGCCTGGGCTTACAAAATTGAGTCCAAGGTCAGCCTGAACTGCATAGCAAGACCCTGTCTCAAAAACACACGGGTTTAGCTCCGCAGCATAAGCGCCTACCTGGCAAGCGTGAGTTTGATTCCCCCAGTACCCCCCAACACACACCCACGTAGTTTTGCTGCTTAGAGCAATTGATCCCAAGGACCAAAGGAAACTTGGGGAATAGTTATATAATCCAGGCACGGAGGGTAATGCCTGTTGGGAGTGAAGCTGTCTGTACCTCAGGTATCTAGGACAAGGTCACTGCCTCTCATGGGTTTGGCAGGGCGCAAGTGTACACTCAGGGAGCTGACACATAAAGTGACTTGCCCTTCCCCTGAGATAATACAGACAACTCCTTTCTTGTTCCCTGTATAACCACCAAGGTGTGATGTTTCATTGAAGATTAGGTGTTTTTCCTGTTTTGCATCTTACCTGTCCCTTAAAGTTCTCTGTAAACAGCATCTATACTGATTGTGTAAATAAACGCACTACAGTTGTTGGGCAGTCTTTTCTTCAATCTGGAGAGGGGCTCCAATCGACCTCTGCTTCTCACTCATCTTTATTTCTTCATACTCCACCGTCCTCCCTCCAGAATTTGAAGAGCTGCACTGGATGCAGCAGTGTCTAAATTACAACTGAAAATGGCAGGACTGGCATGTCATGATGGCATAGGATTGTTTGGGAATGAAGGTCTGGGACACCCCATCAGGTACACAACCAGAGTTGCTTATGTGTAGTTTATATAAACTGTACACTTCTTCCCATATCTGTTCTGTATACAAGCTAACGGCAGTTAGACTCACAATTATATTGTAGAGAATGTCATGACATTTGAATAGAAATGAGTATGGAAATGACATGGAAACTGCACTAGCTCACTTAGGACAGGAACCTCTCTTGAATCATGTTGGGTAGAAATAGTTAACTAATGAAAGGGAATTGAAATCCTCCTGCGGATGGGTGCTTATGGATGATGGGTAGCCAAAATGTGCACTGCCAGTTATCAACTTACTAATCTTGACTTGCTAATTTACCTTCAATCCCTGCTTTTGAATAAAGGTCTGGATTTCTTCAGGATTTTAAGTAGGTTCATTTATGACCATTGACAGATGAAGAAACAGAGCTTTTTGTTTCTCTGAATGCCGCTGGCGGTTTTCGTTTGTTTTGTTTTGCATTGAGTCTTGTGGAGACACAATTTGAACATAGCTTGAGAGCTCAAGTTGATTTGCTTGGGGAGATGTTGTTTTTTGCTTTTTGTGACAGGGTTCATTACATAGTCCAAGTGGTGTATTGTAGGCTGGTTGTGAACTCCGAGAGATCCATCTGCCTCAGCCTTGCGAGTGCTGGGATTGCAGGTGTGCAATACTGAACTTAACTCCAAAATCTATTGCACACAATTATACTGCACCACATGGGGACATCTTGTGCCTACCTTGTCCCTAAAGGGTTGACATTTTTATTAGTATGTATGAATTATACAGAATAGTATTGTTGGGCTGGGGATTTAATCAGCAGCATAAGCGCCTACCTGGCAAGCACAAGGTTGAGTTTGATTCTTGGTACCACCAAAAAAAAAAAAAAAATCCAGGAGAGCCTGAAAGCCTAGTAACATCTTTGAAATATCACAAATTCAAAGAGGAAATCTTCAGGTATGGCATAAAAAACCAATTTAAAGAACAGTATTGTTTTGTCGTAAAATTATAGTGAAAGACATTTCAATGAATTCACCTCAGAATATCCCTTACACCTTGCCTCAAACATTGTCCTTGCCACTTTCTGGAGCAGTTCTGGACATCCTACCTCTTGTATCTTCAGTTGCACTATCATGGCTGCCCCCGTGTCCTGAAGTAACTTAAAACAGTAACCTTTCAAGGTCATTTTGACTGTCGAGGAGCCAGAAGTCACCTGAGGCCAAGTCTGGTATATAAAACGGATGAAGATTTTATAACACTGCCTTTCCACTGAGTGGCACTCTGCAGCATACTTTCTGTGTTTTTGATCATACTTCATAAAGACATAAAACAGGACTTCAAAACTGCCCCAGAAAGTGGCAAGTGTGTTTGAAGTAAGGGAAAGACTGAAGGGGTTACTGGGAGTCAATGTGTTGTTTTTTTAAAATCACAGGCTTTAACATTCACTGTATTTTTTTTTTTAATCTCACCTAAGCTCCCTGACACCCATCTTAAAAATATTTTGGACTGGGCACCAAAAGCATCAATAAACAATCATCAAACTCAAGATTTTACAGGGAAATGCAAAGGGAAAACCCAGAAAGTTGAATGGCAATGTAAACAATGAGAAAACAATTTTGATCATAGATGCAATGTGATGATATCTAAAATATATAAGCAGCTCATGACTGTACAGCAAAAAATCAAATGCCCAAATTTTAAAATGACAAAGAACAGGTATTTTTTTTCTTTTTTTTTTTTTTTTTTTGGTGTTGGGGATCAAACTCAAGACACTGCGTTTGCCAAGCAGGTGCTTATGCCGCTGAGCTAAACTCCTGGCCAGAACAGGTATTTTTCCAAAGACATACAAATGGCTTATGTGTATGAAAAAAATATTCAGAGAAATGTAAACCAGGATGGTTCTTAGATAAAAAATCGGAAGATATTGAGTGACTGAAAAATGGTGGAGAAAATGGAACCCTTGAATACTGCTGGTAGGAAAATAAACCAATAGTTTTTTACACAAAACTATGCATATTTTTCATAAAATTCAACAGACTGACCATACAATACATTGAACCAACCTCTGGGCTTATATCCCCCAAAACAAAGTCACTAACTCAGAAACAGCCAGGTATAGTAGCACACACTTGTAAACCCAGCACTGGGGAGGCTGATGCAGGAGGATTACCACAAATTCAAGGCCAGTCTGGATTATACTGAGAGAAGCTATCTCAAAAAGAAATGGGGAAAAAAAAAAAAAGAGAAAAAAAACTCAAAACCAAACAAAAAAAAGCCCCACTAATTCAGAGACAAACTTATGTTCATTGTAACAATACTCCTAAGAGCCCCCAAGAGACAAACGGATAAAGCTAGGCATGGTGGCACACACCTATGATCCTAGGATGCGAAAGGCTGAGGTGGAAAGATTGCTGAGAGATCAAGGCAAGCCTGGGCTACACGACGAGACCCTATCTCAAAAACAAAACAACAACGAAGGACAAATGGATAAAAAGGAGTTCTAAAATAACTAGCCACTGAAATGAGAGGAAATGCTGTTACTTGTCATACCACAATTCAACTCTGGAATGCTATGCTGAGTGAAATAAACCAGATGCAATAAGACAAATACACATTCTCAGAAATGGAGTCCAAAGATAAGGCAAGGCCGACAGTGGATAGTGGTTACAAAAGGATGGGGACTGGGAAGAAAGAGGAAAGACTGACCAGACTCTCAAACTTTCATTGTAAGTATGTGAGAATTTATGTGGAATCATGTGATTTTAGTTCATGCTGATGTAGCATGAACTAATCATGCTACGTCATGAAGACATGAAGAATCTTGAAGACAGTAGTTAAGTGTATCCATGACACAACAAATGAAAGCTTAACTATGTGATAATGGATATAATGGGTTTCTCAATGTTTAATAATGCAGATATCAGATCTGAAATATAAAAGATAATTTTCAATCACATTAAATATACTTTAAAGAAGCAATATGATGGACATTAGTAACTTATAACTGAAATCATAAAAGTACACAAATACTTGAAATATTCAAAATTTATCTAAAGAACCATCCAGTAAGCCATGACTGTATATAGGACTTTAGGACAGTAAAGCAGATCCCATATCATGTACATGTAGTTTCTGTTCACTTCAGAACACCATTTAATCAAAGTTAAACAAAAAAAGTGATTTTCCAACATTTCTATCTTTCATCTAGTTTTTTTCCACTGTGAAATCAAACTACTTACCAGAACTACAACTCTTCCACACATCTTAAATCAACCCACTTGCTCTATTGGAACTCCTCACATATTTACCAATACATGAGGAAGTACAAAAGGTTTGCATGTTTCTTATTCTACATAGCTTTAAAATCAGTTCTGTGACACTTCCATGTTCTTTAAATTCATGGAGCAGTCTCAAGAGTTCTTTCAAGTTACAAATGAATGTTTACATTGCATATATTTGTAAGACTTCTCAGGACTGAATTGTAATTGCTAAGGATCAAGGACTTCCCAAAACGTTTTCCAAATTCCTGACATTCAAAGCATTTCTCTCTGGAGAGTTTTCATGTTTATTAATGTCAGGACTCATGTTAGCATCAGGACTAGTTAAAGTTTCCCCACATTCCTTATATTCATATGGTGTTGCTCCAAATGGTGCCGGTGTCTCTCCAAAAGGTGTGGGTGTCTCTCCGAATGGTGCAGGTGTCTCTCTGAATGGTGTGGGTGTCTCTCCATATGGTGTTTCTCCGGTGTGTTTCCGTAAATGTTTATTAAGGCCCGAGTGCTCAGTAAAGGCTTTTCCACAGTACTTACAAACATAGGGTTTCTCTCCAGTGTGAATTCTCATGTGAACACGAAGGTAAGACGACCACAAAAATGATTTCCCACATATCATACACTGAAAGGGCTTCTCCCCAGTATGTGTTCGCATGTGAACAGGAAGGTAAGAAGAACAGGTAAATGTCTTTCCACACACTGTACACTGAAAAGGCTTCTCTCCAGTGTGAATCTTCAGATGTACATTAAGATATGAGGAAGATGCAAAAGCTTTCCCACAGTGGTCACATTCAAAGGGTTTCTCACCCTTGTGACTTCGTACATGTGCAATAAGGCCTGAGGAAGTAGTGAAGGCTTTCCCACACTCCTGGCATGCATAGGATTTCTCACCAGTGTGATTTCGTAAATGTATAGTAAGGCCTGAGCGTGCAGTAAAGTCTTTCCCACAGTAAGTACATTTATATGGTTTTACTCCAGTGTGAATTCGAAAGTGGGTCTCAAGTGATGAGGAATTTCTGAAAGATTTTGTGCATAGCTTACATTTGAAGGGCCTCTCACTACTGTGGGTTTTTATGTGTACTGTAAGTTGAGCAAAGCTAGTGAAGCCTTTCCCACACTCCTTACATTCATAGGGCCTCTCCCCAGTATGTGTCCTAACATGCTTGGTAAGACATGAGCGCTCAGGGAAGGTTTTCCCACATTCTGTACATTCATAGGGTTTCTCACCAGTGTGAGTTCGCATGTGAATGCGAAGGTAGGAGGAACGGGAAAATGCTTTCTCACACAGGTTACACTGAAAAGGCTTCTCTCCAGTGTGAGATCTCAAATGTGCAACAAGAGATGAGGAATAAGCCAAGGCTTTACCACATTTGTAACATTCAAATGGCTTCTCCCCTGTATGAATTCTTATGTGTTCAACAAGCGCTGAGGATGTACTGAATGCTTTCCCACACTCCTTACAGTCATAGGGTTTCTCACCATTGTGAATGAGGACATGCTTAGTAAGGCCTGATCGGGCAGTGAAGTCCTTCCCACAGAAATTACATTTATAAGGTTTTATTCCAGTGTGAATTCGAAAGTGAGTCTTAAGGCATGAGGAATTTCTAAAGGTTCTTGCACATACCTTACACTGAAAGGGCTTCTCACCGGTGTGAGTTTTTGTGTGCTCAGTAAGTTGAGCAAAGCTTGTGAAGGCTTTTTCACATAATGTACAGGCATAGGGCTTCTCCCCAGTATGCTTTCGTAAGTGAATAGTGAGCCATGAGCGTCCACTGAAGGCTTTCCCACATACTTTACATTCATAGGGTTTCTCCCCAGTGTGAGTTCGTATGTGACCAAGAAGATAAGAGGAACGTGTAAATGCCTTCCCACATACATTACACTCGAAGGGCTTCTCTCCCGTGTGGGTTCTCAAATGTGTGGTAAGATAAGAGGAAGAAGCAAAGGCATTCCCACAATGGTCACACTGAAAAGGTTTCTCTCCTGTATGGCATCTCATATGTTCAGTAAGGCGTGAGGGTTGAATGAAGGCTTTCCCACATTCCTTGCACTCATAGGACTTCTCCCGGGTGTGTTGTCGTAGATGTACAATCAAGCTGGAGCGCTGTGTGAAGGCTTTCCCGCATTCCTGACATTTATATGGTTTCTCAACAGGGTGGTTCTGCATGTGAATATTAAGGTAAGCCGGGTGTGTAAAGAATTTTCCACATTTTTTACATTCATAGAAATTTTTCTCAGTGGGCATTTGGGCATACCCATCACCATTTGCAGAGACACTAAAAGCTTTTGCACATTGATCCAATTCAGAGGGGTTCTCTCCACCATGAGTTTTCATGTGGTCCTGACGCTGTGACTGACTAACAAAAGCTTTCCCAGAGTCACTGCCCTCAAAGGATGTGTCTTGAGTAGACGTTCTCTGGAAAGCGTCTAGAGCCAGAGTAGAAGGTTCTGTATCCTGGTTCAACAGAGAAAGTTTCTCTTCAGGAGTTTTCTCTACCACTGGAAGGAAGTCCTTTTCACACTGATTACACTCTGAAGTATCCTCTGTATTCAGAGTACTCGTGTGTGCTGGAAGGCCTGTGTGTTCACTGCAGACTTTTCCAGAGTGCTGAGAGTCACAGAGCTCCTCTCCATTGTGGCTTCCTGCCTGCTCATAAAGGAATCAATGAGAATTAAAGATTTTTTGAGTTTACATAGCAATGTGTACTTGTGGGTAACTCAGAACCAAGTTTCATACCAGGTGTGGGACATATATCTAAGGACAATGACCTCTGAGGTTGGAGGTCCCTTAAATATCACTTACTTGTGTTGATGGAATTCCTAATCTTCTCTGATTCGTTTTTGAGACATGATCTAACTGCATACTTCAGGCTGCCCTTGAACTCATGGAAATCCTCCTGGCCCAGCCTCCCAAGCCCTAGGATTACAGGTGTGCACCACCAAGCCCAGTTGTATTTCCTGAATTTGGAGACTGAGAAATAGCTGATTGACTTTTACCTGTTGTATCCCACTTGATGTATCTGACCAGAAAATATCCTTCCCAAGTGCTGGACTTTTGGTTTTAAGGTGCATTTCCCATTCTAAAGGGAAAAAGGAAAACATGTAAGGGTTTCCACAACAACGTGAGAGGTTAAATTAAAATCTTTTTAAGTTTATTAATTTTTTCTATGAAATTTGAAATTCGATGATGAAACAATAAAATCAGAGAAGAAAAGACATAGCCACAGAAATATAGAAACCATAAATTCAAAGAGGAATACAGTCATTAGCGTGATCATAAGAAAGACTTAGATAAAATAATGACATATAGAAGCTGAAAATATCCAAAAACACCTAGTCCAAGTACCTCAATCTTCATATCAAAGTATTTTTTACAGTTCCCCATTATATTTCTGACTACACTGAATTAGTCAATAACAGACATTTGCTATAAACACTCACCTTGGAGAAAGCTTCTCTCCACTATGGTCAACTCTACTTCTTCCTCCAACCAAGAGATCAGGCTGGGTTTCAACAGCTGACGTCCTACACATTGGAAGCAACAGATTCATGTTAGAAGCTCAAGTGAGAAATGATAAACTTCCTATGACAGAAAACATTTTTTTTGGAGATAAAGTCTCGCCATTCTAGCTGGCTTTGAAATCACTGTGTAGCCTTGGCTGGCCTCGAACTCACAGCAATCCTCCTGTCTCCTACTCCCTAGTTCTGGGATTACAGGTGCACGCCACATGCACAGCTGAAAACTACATTTTTAATGAAAGGATTAAAATTACTTCTACAAATATTTCAAAACACAAATCTTCATGTTTTGGGTGTCCTGAGATTTGTTTTTTTTCTAACATCTGAAATCCTCAGGCTTAAGCACACATTTAAAAAACTTCTAAAGGAGTTTAATATTCCCACACTTTAAACATTTAATAAATGTTCTGTGTCCTCTGAAAAAACAAAAAACTCCACTAAAATATTTTTCAAGTAAAATGTGTGAAGCATAGAAAGTTCTCACAACAAAACATCACAACAATGGTTCTCGCCTTTACAGTGAAAACAGATTCATACGAAACGGTTGTTAAAACATAGATAAAGAGCTGGGTATGGTGGTGCATGCCCATAATCCCAGCACTAGGGAAGCTGAGGCTTCCCTTGCAACAAGACTGTTGCAAGTTTGAGACCAGCCTGGGCTACAAAGTGAGCTCAAGGCCAGCCTGAACAGCACAGCAAGACTCTCTCTCAGAAAGACCTAAAAAATAAAAAAATAGAAAAAAAAAAAAGACACTGATAAAGAAGACAGAATCTCAGAAAGTACATTTCCACTAGATGGTGATGCTACTGATCCTAGAATCCCATCTAGTTGGGAGCCACCATAGTAGGTTAAATTGTGTTGAAAGAGACCATGTTCCTTATTTCCCACTGTATGTGAGGGGACATCACTAATCCTGGAACAATGAAATATGTAATACATTTCTGTTCTCTAAGAAGCTACAAGGAAGGGTGGCAGTCTTACCTACTGTGGACAGATTCTGGTAATTCTCCAGCATCACATCTTTGTAAAGGTTTCTCTGAGTTGGGTCCAGTGAAGTCCATTCCTCCTTGGTGAAGTCCACAGCCACATCCTCAAAGGTCACCAAGTCCTACACCATCACAGAAGTACTAGTTTGGGCCAAGCAACATCTCCCTCTACCAATGTACATTGGTGAGTAAGGAAATGACACCAATGCCTATGAGGATTCTGAGATGTTCCTTATTCTACCCCAAGGTCCTAGAACATCTTCATCCACATCCCTCACTGTGCTCTCCTCCCAACTGTACGGCTTTTGGTGCCTATGACATGTGAACTTATCTCATGGCAATGAGACTCCCAGCTCTTTGCATGCTAACTCCTAAACAGCACACTCCCAAGCGTGTTACAAAGACTTGCTAAGTCGTGATATATGAATAAATCATTTCAGAAAAGACCATGTCACCTTCCTTGCCATCTGTCAGAACATTCAAAAATTAGTATCTAAATGACACCTAGATAGTCAAGATATACATGAGGGTAACCTTTCACCTATGTGAGAAGCACACCTTCTAGGGAAATTCAAGTAGGGCCTAAGTCTTGTACAGGTCCTTTTTTCTCTAAGAAGTGTTGCAGGCAGATCTACTTAAAGAAAGTGTCTTCTTGGTTGATCTAATTTTGCTATCTTTGGGAAGGGTAACAAACTGTACAAACTGTACAAACTATGCATATCCTTACATTCATCATTATGAAAACATATGTTCCCTCTAGTGTGAAACCTATTTTCTCTCAGGTATCTCCCCATATTTTGACTCGCTGATATGGGATTCCCAATCTAGCCTCAATATACAAAACAAGAAATATACTTTACCAGTTGTATCCCACCAGAAGTACGTTCCATCAAAAAATCCTGCTGAAGTGCTGAATCTTTGGTTTGTAATTGCATTTCCAACTCTGAAACTTAACAAAAAAAAAAAGGAAAGAAAAAAATTTGGGCTTAAAGAAATAGAATAGCATATTAAAGGAGTTGATCAACTTAGCAACATCTTATTTCCCAATAATAATTTTAATAGGGACTGGAGAGATAGCTCGGTGATAGACAAGTCCTAAATTCAATCCCAAGAACCAGGATTTAAAAAAAAAAAATCTTATTTGTTTTAAAAATAAACATAGCATAGATGTGTTGTATACATTTATAATCCTAGCACTCAGGAGGCTGAGGCAGGAAGATCACTCTGAGTTTGAGGACCACCTGGGCTACAAAATGAACTCAAGCCCAGCCTAAACCACACGCCAAGATCCTGTCTCAAAATAAAATAAACAAAATAAACATGATGAAACCAAAATAACATTTAAGATTCAGAGTAAAAATTCAGCAAAGGCCAGGTCACAATTTTAACTTGTTAAATACTGATTCTATGAAAATGAATGCATGATAATTATTAAAAGGATATTATTAGGGCAAAACCAATATTAGAACACTGAAAATAAGCTGGCCATGGTGGTACGTGTGTATAATCCCAGCTAAATGGGAGGACAAAAATAAAAGATCTATAAAGTTTGAAGCCAACCTGGGCAACTCAGCAGGACATTGTCTCAAAACAAACAAAAAAGAATGAGGTCGCAGTGTAGTAGTAGAACACTTGGCTCACACAGGAGAGGCCCTGAGTTTAACTGTCAGTGTCCCAAAAAGAAAAACAGGAGGGAGAAAGGGAAGGAAAAGGAAAGGAACGTGAAAATGATGTACCTAAAGAAACACAGTATGTCATTTCCTGAGGTTACAGAAAAAAGAACAAGAGTTACAGAAAGGTAACTTCTGAGAGGTTCTGTTAAGGCTTATATCTCGATGTGCAACGACTCACGCACTCCTAAGTGGAGCTTTTGAGAAGTGGCTCCATCATAGGTGTGTGATGCTAGATTATGTGTGTGCTACCTGGATTAGCCTCCTCACCAGTTTAGCGTAGTTTTAGGTGTGGATAGTGGGGAGGTCTGCCCTGGCTATGGGTGGCACCAACCAATGGTCTTATAGCTTGAATGGAATATGAAGGGAAAGGAAGGCTGCATGGACTGCTTCTCCTCTGCCATGCTGTCCTGCCTTGGAGCCAACTGACTATGGACTGAAACCTCTACAAACAGTGAGTTAAAATGAACATGAACCTTTCCTCCTTTAACTCATAGGTGTCAGATATTTTGTCTCAGTAACAAGAAAGTAACTAAAAGACAAGCTCCCCCTCTATACTCTGAATAAACTGAACCTATCACAGTACTGGGTTATTCTTCACAAACATTCACTGTGGAGAACTCCTTCCTGCCCAGTCACCAATTCCCCTTTCAGGTAAGACACAGGGCTGGGTTGGATGGTTGCCTGACATCCTGCACACAGGGAGGACACATTCATGAAGCAATAACAAAGTTCCCTATGATTCAGGTCTATAATTCTATTGAAAACAATGCAACTACCTGAAGTAGACTAAAAAGACAGATAAGGCCTCAGTGTATGATCCAGAAATTGGTTATCTCTGACTGCTGAACTCCTCACTGATG
Source organism: Dolichotis patagonum (assembly GCA_004027295.1). NCBI lineage: Eukaryota > Metazoa > Chordata > Mammalia > Rodentia > Caviidae > Dolichotis > Dolichotis patagonum. The sequence continues at coordinate 5,646 of PVJX010029678.1, read as the reverse complement.
CCACGATCACATTTACAAAGCTCTGACATTTTAATCAACTAGGGAAACAAAATAAGTAAACCAAAGAGATCTTTGTCAGGCAACAAACTAAACCAGTGAATTGGGAACATAGCTCAGTAATGGAGATCTTCTTAGCAATATATAACGGCCCCCATTCAAGAGAAAATTAAAACTAGCAACTCAATACTAGAGTGGGCCGAGCATGGTGGCACACACCCAGCTTGTAATCCCAGCACTTGGGACACTGAGGCAGGAGGACTGCTGAGTTAACAGGCCAGCTAGGCTACATAAAAGTTCAAAACCATCCTACACCACAAAGGAGGATCAAAAATTCAAACACAGCCTGCTAAGAGCAACTCAGTAAGACTGTGTCTCCAAGTTAAAAGAAAAAAATTTATTTTTTAGGGCTAGGTATATAGCTCAGTGCAAAGGCCCTGGGTTCAATACTCACTGTTATAAGAAACAAAGAAAAAAAATTAAAAGGGGAACTACCACAAAAGACTGAACTATATTAGGAAAGAGATTAACTTTACTCATCGTTATCAGAGTTGATCCCACACAGTAAGTACATAACATACACCTACTCTGTATGAGGCTACACGAAATGTGACAGTCGTACCTACTGTGGCCAGGTTCTGGGAGTTCTTCACCAGGGTATCACTCTGTATGCTTCTCTGTGGTGAGTTCTTTACAGGTTCTTCCAGCTGGGTGCCATCCACAGCCACATCCTCAAAGGTTCCCGAATCCTAAACCACAGTACATGCTGTCTTGAGCCAAGTAATAATATTTCCACCCATTTTTCACAGAAGGGAAGGGACCCAATGCCTACACAGAGATGTGACTTCTCTGTTGATGCCAGGGTTCAGTGGACCTGGAGTCCTTCTCCGAACCCATGTTCACTAATCATGTACTCCACTCAGAGTGTCAATGATACATCTCAAACGTGAACTCATCTCATAGGACAGAAACCTCTTTTGTCTTATTTAGTCCTCAAATTAATCCATGTATTGCATACATTTAATATAAGGTGACAGATGAATGAAGTCTTTTGAGAAAGCAATACTTTCACTTTGTATCTTTGAGAATACTGAGCATTAAAAGAAACACACTTGGCACCATGATGATCAAATTACTTGGTAATTACTAAAAAACGGCAATGACTTTCAAGGGAATCACTCATGCATGTGAAAGGCTCCACTGCCTGGTGAAATTCAACTAGGGATTCAGCCTTGCATTATTAGGCTTTACTTCCATTAAGAAGCCCTGCAGACAAGTCTGCTGACGTGGAAATGTGTCTACTTAGTAGACGCAAAGTAAATGTGTGGAATCAAATACATTCTTCATACATGGTAATTTCCCAGGGAGTCACCCACTGTCTTTTCTGTCTCTATCTTTTCTTCATGACTGCAGACTGGGTCCCCAGAAGGTACAGCTCCTGGAAAAGAGTGAAGACATGACAACTCAGAGCTAACCAGAAGCCCACATTTACATCATATACACATCCTCGCTCCAAATTCCCATATAATCAGAAGAACTAAGGTACAAAATCTCTAGGAAAGCACAATACCACTTACAGCCAGAAGTGATGGCAAGTTATACAGTCTCTGTCAGGAAAGTACAGTGGTCTCACTTCACAAGTAGGGAGTTAAGCCCTGAGATTAATTTCCCTAAATCAACAGAAGTCATGTGATTACACAGTGCCTCTTCCAGGGAACTGACGTCTACCCAGTGCTGTCTGGCACACTGCAGCACCTCAGGATGGACCAGCAGCATAGCTGATCTAGCCCACACCACGGGCTCTGTATTGTGCAGGGGGCCTAAAGCTGATTCTCTGGAAATAGCAGCAATAGGACTTACCATGGGACAGATTGGTAACATCCATCTTGTAAGTCTGATGGTGAAATACGTGTGATCACGCTCTTCCGTGATTCCAAGACACGTTAGGACAGCTTATGAATCTTATGTCAATAGTGGCAATAGCTATTCCTCGTTAATCAGGATTATGCAGATTCCTGTTGGCATCAATCATTTAATCAAGAAGCATTACCTAAGAGTTTTCAAACATCACATTATTAGCTTTCTGCTGGCGACACATGTGAATGCCAATGAAGTGGTACAAATCCTTTAACATGAGATTAATAATACTGTCATTTAATGAGAACACCACGTATTGCCCATTATACTGACAGCATTTATATATACACACTTCTGTATATACAATAACTACCTTATATACATTATTTATTTGAATAGTCTTTCACAACAGATAATCACTATTTAATGATGAAACACAAACAAAACCCATAGATTTAGACTCCAGTAATGAGGAAATTGGTGAATCAGCACTCCCATGCAGATAAAGTTTGCCCCTAAAGATTCAACTGTGGTTTTAAAGACACCAGAACCAACATGGACTCTGGAAATTGTTACCCGGGACACTTAAAACGTAATGTTCTACTTTTACAAGTGCAGTATTAAGAACTATAATGTTGTAATTTTCCAAACACATCAGAATATATCTCAACCACAGGAATCCCTGCGTAAAAGGTGCTCATAGCAGAAGGAAGAAAGCATCAAATCAGCATGCCAAAAGCTTGTGGATCTGTTAAGTCTTCTCAGTAATATACCGTATGCTATTACTGATGAGCTCTCATCCCAGTAACTTCTGCTTCTATTTTTTACCTTTTATTTCTACACAAAGGAAATTTTAAAATGCAATAAATAGCATCAATAAGAGAAAAATAAGGGGCTAGGGATTTAGCTCAGTGGCATAAGCACCTGCCTGGCATGAGGTCATGAGATTGACTGCCAGCACCAATACACACATACATACAAGAAAAATATATGATTTCTCAGACAGAGCCATTTGTAAATGTAGTCAAAGGACAAATATGAAGAAAAGAATAAAGAAACAATATGCTATTTATAGGAAAGTGAAATAAGAACAGTGAATTCTCTCTTCATAGGACTCCAACAGGAAAAAAAAAAAAAAAGACAATGAGGCAGTAATAAGCTGGGCATGGTGGTATATTCCTGTAACCCCACCTAAGATCTGGATTTCAAGGTCAGTTACACACTTCTCAAAATAAAAAAATAAAAAGGTCTCAAAATATAAAAATTAAAAGGGTCCTGGCTCAGGATGAAGTCCTCAACTTCACTTTCAGTATAGCAGGAAAAAACACAAAGAAACATTCCGTGTTTATGCCTCGGTGGTAAAGCCCTGGCCTACAATAAGAGGCCCTGTCTTCCAAGTCCATCATTGAAAAGGGGGAAAAGGGGGAAAAATGTCCCACATCCGCAAAAAGTATCAGTATCTTTATATAAGGCAGTTTAGACCTCTCAAAAACAAAACAGAAATCAATCCATACAGAACCTGAACAGTATTACAACCAGACATTCAAAATCAAGAACAAGGCTGGGCATTAGAGCACATGCATAGCACATGTGAATCTGTTTGTTCATCAGTATCACAGAAAAGAAAAACTCAAATATAAGAGCATCCTAAATGCAAAAGAAAATCACATATAAGAGTTCCAAAACGCCCAGGCGCAGATTTCTTACCAGACAACTTATGGGCCAGGACAGAGCGGGAGACTGTAAAAGGTGCATCCTACAAAATAAGAGCCCCTTCTCATAACCTTCCAAACATTAAAGAGGAGCAAACACTTCCAACTCACTTGGTGAAGTCAGCATTGCCATGCTATTAAAGCCAGGGAAGGAGACTATGAAAAAACCAGTATTAACTGGCCATGGTGGCACACTCCTGTAGTTCTAGCACTTTGGGAGGATCAATTCAAGGCCAGCTTTCAGACACATGCAAAACACTTACCAAAATTACTAGCAAACTCAATTCAATAGAATATTAAAAGGATCATTCTCAGGCAGGCTTGGTGGTACTCACCTGTAATCCTAGCTACTTGGCAAGCTAAATTAAGAGAATCACAAATCCAAGGCCAGCCCGTGTAACTTACTGAGATCCTATCTCAAAAAATAACTAGTACCACTGGGTTCAATCTCTAGCACTTGAAAAAAAAATCGTTCACCATGTTCAAATGAAATTTATCCCTGAGATAAGCCACAAATGCTGTACCTAAAATAGCCAAAGGAATTTTCAGCTTTAAAAAAAAAAAGCTGGAGCCACACTATCTATGTAATCTGACTACCTATCAAAAAAAGCATACAGTCCCAGTGGAACAAAAAAGAATACAGAGTGACATTTCATGTCAAGTGATTTGTAAAGTATACACTGGACAAGCAGCTCAATTTCAAAAAGATTTAGTGTGTATAGCCATTATGGAAAATAATATGAAAGTTCCTCAAAAATTAAAAACAGAACTAAAATGTACTCCAGCACTGCCTCTACTGAGTTTATTTCCACTGGACAGGACATGAGAATGTTACAGAGACAGTAACACTAAAATGCTGCAGCACTGTTCCAAACAGACGGAACACTTCAACAAGCCCAGTGCCCATCAACAGAGAAAAGCATATAGAAAATGAGGTGCATACGCTTACTGTCATTAGCTAAAAAAGGAGAAATTCTGTCTTTGTGCCAACATGGATGGACCTATAGGACATTATGGTAAGAAAGAAAAATACCAACTCAGCTCATCCAACTAGAGTGTAAAACCTCACAGAAACAGTACAAGAATGGTTACCACTGCCTAAAAGTGAGCATTTCCGAGATGTTGGTGGAACGACCCAAAATTTGAGTAAGACAGGAAGTTAACATGTACTGTACATCACAGTGACTACTATTCACAGCAATATACTGGAAAATTGATGAGAGCAGATTTTTAAGTTTTCTAACCACACACAAAACAGTTCAGTGAGATAACGCATGCTCAACAGCTGGACCTCTCAGACCTCGATTTAAGCAGATATAAAAAATATTGTGAGCAGGTGTGGTGCACACCTGTAATCCCAACACTCAGGAGGCTGGGGCAGGAGGACTACTGTGAATTCAAGACCAGCCTAAACTACAGAGTGAGACCATGTCTCAAAAAGAAAAAAAAAAAAATCATGGTGTACACCATAAATGTAACTAATATTTACTTGTGCACTGCAACAAAACAAAATATAAACATAAGCAAACATGTCTGCCTACCTGCTGCACTGGCAAAAGGAACATAACCAACTCCTGTCTACATATAAGGCCTCCTGAGGTCTGCTAGGAAGGTACTGGAGCGCCTCAACGTAAGGGTCCAACCTTTAGGCTTGCCTGGGCCACACTGAGTGAAGTGGTCTTGGGCCACACATAAAATGTACAACACAGTTAACATAAATAACAAAATCTCCTTTATTTTTTAATAAAAAATCTCCTGTATTTTTTAATATTTAACTTAAGTTACTTATGAAATCTCCCAGAAAGCAGCATCTCAGGCTGTCCGTTTGGGACCCGAAAGTCCCGGACCTTACAGTGGCCTGAGCTGTTTGGATTGAAAGTCTGCGCGGAAGTGCATCTCGGCGCGACTCTTTGGGACTGGTAAGCACGCCCTTCATCTGCAGGGAACTGCCTGGAGATCAGCATCTGGGCCAGGTGTGTTTGGGCCCGTAGCCCCGCCCTTCACGCCCAGGAAGTCTCCCAGAAAGCAGCATCTCAGGCTGTCCGTTTGGGACCCGAAACTCCCGGACCGTACAGTGGCC
>PVJX010029677.1:0-22703 GCA_004027295.1 Dolichotis patagonum | reverse complement strand
TTTTTTGGTACCAGGGATCGAACTCATGACCTTGCGCTTGTCAGACAGGTGCTTAAGCCACTGAGCTAAATCCCCAGCCCTGAGATGAGGTCTTGCTCTGTTGCCAGAATGGCCTTGAATTTGTAGACTAAAGTGATTCTCCTGCCTCAGCCTCCTCCCACTCCCAAACTGGGACTACAAGCTGGTGCTGGCAGCACCATGCCTGGGTTTTTCATTTTATTTGTTCTTGGTATTGGGGATCAAAGCTGGTTTCTTTACACTAAAATACACCTCCTGCCCTTTTTATAATTTTTTTTTTTTTTTGAGACAGGGTTTTGCTAAATCACTAAGTTTCCAAGGCTAGAGCTCAAATTTGTGATCCTTCTTCCTCAGACTCCCAAAATTCTGGGATTATAGACATATGCCACCACATTTAACAGATAATAGGTTTTGTAATTTAATTCTAAACATATGGGGAAGAAATCATATTTATTTTCCAAATTGCTTCTAAAGAAAATTAAAAAGAATGCTCATCAACTCATTTTCTATTTACTATTTCCTCCAAGATAAGAAAACCAAGCTGAAAGAGTATGTTGGATTTTTCATTCTGTGCTGTTTACATATGCAATGATACCTTAGTTCACAAACTTAATTATTTCTGCAGTTCTGATTACAGTCTAAATTGGTTGCAAACCAAATAAACTGCTACCTACATTTAAATTGTTAGGATTTTTGGTGAGATGAAACAGCAAAATATGAGATAGAGAGACCTTTATTCCCAAGGACGTGGAGAGAAGTCCACCACCACAGACAGCCTGGCCTTCTCTAACCCACACGTGCGGGTTAGGGTACTCATATAACCTCTGACCAGGGTGGCGCTTAGGGCAGGCACAGGTAATGCACAGGTTACTGATTGGCAATATTTTTGTGCCACTGGGAAAAGTGACTACAGTTTGGTCCCGCCCCTTGGTCCTGCCTCCCACTGCAGCTTTCCAGGTCACAACTCTTTCATAAATAAACTACAGAATCTTGTCTCCGAAGATGAATTTCTGCTTCTTGGCATCTTCCCTTCTCCTGGCCATCAAGACTCTGTGATTCCTGCCACCTCTCGGAGCCTTCAGCCTGTCCTGTCCCCTTAGCTGGCCTCATCTCTGCAGCCTGCTTTTTCTACTGTGAATGAATAATAGCCTAGCTGGGTGTAGTGGGACTTTCCCCGTCTCTGTCTCTCTGTCTCTCTCTTTACATTGGTACACTTTAGATATACATAGTGATAACATTCATCGCAGGGCTTTGTAGCTGTACATTATTATATCCTGCTTCTTTTTTCCCCATTCCCCTCCCTTTCCTTCAATCCCCCTTGCCCTCCTTATGAGACCCTATCTCAAAATAAATAAATAAACAAATAAAAAAGGCTAGGGATGTAGCCCTCAATTTACTTCCCAGTACTGTAAGAAGAAAGAAAAACAGGCAGACAGGCAGACAGAAAGAGAGGAAGGAAGGAAGGAAAGAAGGAAGGAAGGAAGGAAGGAAGGAAGGAAGGAAGGAAGGAAGGAAATACCCCAATTTTGATCTAGTTTTCCTGACTTACCCAGGGCATCTATTGTCTGCATAGGACAGTTCCCTGTGGGCAGCACCAGCTTTCCTAGCACCCCAAAACTACTTCTCCTACTTCTGTGAGTCAGGGTATGGGAGTCTGTCATGAATATCTTTACAGGGCCACATGTCATCATCTTTGATTAAAATTCAAAGGCAAGTTGGATGAGGTGGTTTGTGCCTGTAATCACAGTTACTCTGGGCTGAGGCAGAAGATTGTTGAATTCTCGGGCAGCTTGGACAATTTAATAGATTGTGTCTCAAGAAAAAAGATTCAAATTCCTCTAGAAGGTGATAATAGCCATTGTTTATTAATTCTAACTTTGTGCTAGGCACTATTTTAAGCACTTTCAGTGAAGAAATTCAGTGTCTGAGAAGTATGAAGTAAGTCACCATTAGTTTCATGTTATAAACAAATGAACTGCGGTTCAGAAGGGTTAGGTAATTTGTGCATAGTGGTTCCTAGTAAATGGCAGACCTTAGATTTAAACTCACTTGACCCAGCTGCAAGTCTCTGCACTTATCCACTGGCCACCCTGCCTCTCATGCGCTGAGTCACTGTCCTCTTTCTGTGACTTTATCTCCTTGGCATTCCTCCATGGCAGCTTCAAAACGTGGGCTGGGGTGTCTACGTTATGCGTTTGTGGGGTGATCCATCCTGCTCATTACTTCCCACTTTTCTGAGCCTAACGTGATCCAAATCAGGGACCTGTCATCTGCCAGGCCCAGGGCTCCGTGGTCAGGTCAACTGTATGTGGCTGGTGGCTGGGAAAGGTGGCTCGTGGACCCTGTGTGCCCCGGAGGACACGTGGACCTGTGTTTGAAGGGCGTGAACCTCTACCCCGGCTTCTACTCCTTTGCTCTATACACCGAAAGTTGTAAGTGGCAGGCAGGGAAGTGGACAGCTGTTTCTCCGTGTCTAGTCCTAGGCAAATGGCCACTGAGCCAAGGACTTTTCTAGCCTTCCTTGCCTAGGAACAAGTCCTGCCAATAAGATGTGACCTGAAATGATGCATCGGAGGTCCCAGTCTTGCACTTACAAGGAGAGTGTGTGCTTTGCTGCCTGTGGAAGTAACAGTCTGACTGACCACTTACCCTGCTGGAATAATAACACCAATACACTGAACTGCAGTCACCAGCAAACACTCTGTCTTCCAAGAACACGCTGCAGCCTTAATTGTCAGAACTTCAAGTGGCTACTGTTTTTTCACTCATTGAGGTATTTTGGTTTTGAAAATTATAGACTACCAGAAATTTCACCATTTGAAATTGTATCAGTAATAATGGAACATTTCCCAATTGCTTGGAGGGTCTAAGTCACTTTCACACAGAGAAGTGGGCTTGATTTGTAGCCCAGGTTTGTAGCTTCTTTTTTGTTTTTGTTTGTTTGTTTGTTTTTGGTCTTTTTAAGATAGTGTTTCGCTATGCAGTTCAGGCTACTATCAAGCTCACATTGTCGCCCAGGCTGGTCTCAAACTTGCAGTGGTTCTCTTGCCTCAGCCTTCCGAGTGCTGGAATTACAGGCATGCGCCGCCACATCCGGCACTGAGCATGTAGTTTTACAAGGAGTTTTCTGCATTCGACATTCTAGATCCACTCTGACTTTGGAGATTCCAAGGACAGAGGACCTTGGGCTTACTTTGCAGCCCAGACCTGACACTGATCCTTTCACAGCCAGCTTTACTTTGCTGACACCCTCATGATCACTTAAAGTCACCCAAACGGCACCCTTCCCTAACCTTCTATAATAATCACGTCTTACTTTTAGTGACATACCTTAGGGCTCCTGAGATATGCATTGTCAGGTCACCTCAGGTCTGTCTCTGGTATCCTGAGGCTTTTTGGTCTAAGACAGGCATTTAATTTAGGGACTATGAAAAAAAAATTTAGGGACTATGGAGAAAGTCAGATGTCGCAGAGACTGTCACTGAAGGATCCTACTATGGGACAAGGCTAAGGAGTAGTTAGGGCTTCCAGGAACCTGGACAGGCTATAATTTTGTTTGTTTGTTTCTTTGTTTGTTTGTTTTTGAGACAGAGTCTCCCTGTGCAGTTCAGATGGCATTGAACTCTATGTAACCCAGGCTGGCCTTGAACTTTCAGTGACCCTCCTGCCTCAATCTCTCAAGTGCTGGGGTTACAGCTGTGTGTCACAACAGCCAGCTGTAATCTTGAAAGAATAGAAACGAGAGAAGTCAGAGCTATAGGATAGATGAAAGATAAAGGAAGGGAAAATCAGTAGCAGCAGCAGCAGTTTTGGGTTTAGAGACGAGAACAGATATTCAGGCATGAAGCCGTGGCCTGTGATGGAGGTGCAGAACCGACTGTCTAAAAGCTGCTTCTTTTAGCTCCACTCCAGGGCATGGAATGGTTTAGTCCTGGGATAGTCTGTGACCTCTTTGTTCTGTCAAGACGAAATTACAAGCTGTCTAGTTTTGTGGATTTCGTTTTTCTTTTTTCTTTTGGTGCCCTGGATCAAATACAATGCCTCATGCATGCTGGGCAAGCACCCTGCCACTGACCTTGTGACTCTGCTTCCATCTTTGCAGCTTTTAATTGGCTTTGTTTGCAAATCTCAACTGAGGAGCAGTCCAGACCAAAAAATGGTTCAGAATGTTTTGAGTCCATGTGGGCAGGTTACTGTGCTCACTTCACAGCACATAAACCACATGGGCAGCTGATGGTTGTAGCCAGAGAAAAAGAAGTGACTTCCAGGAAGTGGAAGTCAGATACAGAATGCGCAGTTGGTTACCACTCACACTCGCCTTAGTTGAGGTCTTTTTTTTTTTTTTTTTTGGTAGCATTAAGGGTTAAACAGAGGGCCTTCACTCTGAGCTGTGTCCCCAGCCTCTTTGTTTTATTTTTGATACAGTATGTCGCTAAATTTCCTGGGCTGGGATCCAATATGTGATCTTCTTGCCTCAGCCTCCCAAGAATGCTGGGATTACAGGTATGTACCACCAGGCCTTGCTTTTGAACAAGTTTTGAACAGTTGGCTGCTTGTGATTGGCTGAAGCTCAATGACTTGTTATGAGTCTGGTCACACAAGTTAGGTTGCGATGCTGTATGTACACAGTAGAAATCTTCAGATAAACTTCGCAGGTCTTGCAACTCCACAGCTCTCTCTGTACTACAGAAAAATCAGATGCAAGCCAGGGACCAGAAAAAGTTTTCCCAAGGTTCCTTCCAGATGGCCTCATCTTTTCATCCATTCATCCACCATATATATATATATCCACCATATATATATATTTTTTTTTTTAATTTTTTTAAGGGAGGGTGCGGGAAATTGAACTCAGGACCTTGCATTTGCCAGGCCAGTGCTTGTGCCACTGAGTTACGTCCCTGGCCCTTTTTTTTTTTTGAGTCAGGGTTTCCCTGAGTAGTTTAGTCTGGGCTTGAGCTCACTATGTAGCCCAGGCTGACCTTGAACTCCCAGCGACCCTCCTGCCTCAGCCTCCTGAATGCTGGGATTACAGGCATGCACCACTGCCCCCATAATATACATGTAATAACAATCTTCCTAGATAAGAACTTTCTTAGCACAGGCCTTTCAAAATGAGAGAAATAAACAGGTCAACAGCCAACATCTTTTCTGTGACCATGCTGAAAAGCAGATACAGACTTTAAGGGACTCAGGGAAAGGCAGGAGAAGGCCTGGCAAGTTAGGGGAGCCAGGAAAGTCAGGGAGGCACCGTCCCAAAGATGCCCAACCACCTGGGATCCCAGACCTGACAGAATTGGTGTGATTATTGTTAGGTAGGTAGTTAGATATTAGCAGGCCTGAGGGACAAAGGGGTGGATTCAAAATAGACTGTGCTTCCAGTTAAGTAAAGAAACAAAGGCATCATTTCTTAGATCGTAGACTTAAAGTGATCCTTCAGAGCGCCGCATTTGCAGGTCACACGTTGTGTGTGTTATTTCTGATGCTTGGCCACATGGCTGTCTACTCCAGAACAAGGCACACTGCGTTCCTGGCTACCATTGCCTACAAGCCAGTGATATCAGGAGGGAAAATGTTCTTCAAAGGACCTCCTGCCTTAGGCTGGGATCTGGTTTAATAACTTTTGTAAGTTGGCCAGGGATTTAGCTCAGTGGCTTAAGCGCCTGCCTGGCAAGCTTGAGGCTGTGAGTTCGATCCCGGGTACCAAAAGAACAAAAAACCTTTGTAAGTTTCTAGTCATTAAAGCCTCTGAGGAAATAGTAGTGACCATCTACAAAGGACAAGGAGATATTTTACAATACTTAAGTAACTTCTAAGAAAAATGTGATTAGCATCATAATTACCCCAGTTCCCTGGATCCCGACTTGTAGGAGCACAAAAATGTATCCAAACTTACCCTGCATGCCTTTGTGGTACTGTCCTGCCTTCTCCCTTGAAGATGTAACTACAGGTATTTTACAATAAACTACCAAGACTTCTTTTTTTTTCAAAATTTTTTAAATTTTATTTTAAAAGGGAGTAAAATTAAGCACAACAAAACAGAACAGAATGGGACATAAGAAAGCATAAATTTCAAAGCTAGACAACCAGAGATCTTCACTATCTGTCATATTGTCTCTTGTTTTCTTCCAAATGATTGTCCTTATCCTTGCATATGGAGAGCTCATACTAAATAACATAGTCAATCTTTTCACAAGATGTGTAGTTCACTGGCTCCCACTTGGGGGGAGGGGGAAGGGGGACACGAGATGGGCGACAGGACGACATGAGATGTCTGATTCTCAGCCCACATGCAGGCAGGATCACAGTCGCCCCCTAGAGACGGGAAGAGTTCCTTGTTCTCCTGGCATCCCAAGTCAACCGCACAGTGCAGGTCCCGATGCTCCAGGGTCTCTCTCCTTCAGGCCTCCGAAAGTCTGCCACACTCTCAGCTGCCCCCAGAGATGGGTGGAGCTCCTTGTTCTCCCAGCACCCCAAGTCAACCGCACTATGCAGGTCCCGAGGCACCAGGGTCTCTCCCCTGCAAGCCCCCTAAAGTCTGCCACACTCACCTGCTACTTCTTCCTGATTAATTGACCATTCCATTTCCAAAGCTCTGAAATGGCCAACAGACCACAGAAAGAATTCTCTTTAGGCTCCTGTTTGAAACCAGCAGCTACAGCGATCTGCTGGCCTTGCTTCAGGGCCAATCTACCAAGACTTCTGCACAACCACCTATGTGTTTTGACTGAATTCTTTCACCGAGGGCACAAAGAACCAGAGACCTGAGGAGACAGTTTGCAGGTTACTGTGCAACCCAGGCCTTTCCCCTGCATCCTGTTAAGACTGAAAGCCTGTGGCTCTGAAAGAAGAGGGAACCATTGCTTCTAGGAAGCGAGGGAGAGATGGGGGGCCAAGATAGGAGGAGCAAGTCGTCCCTTCACAGCGAGGTGAAAGGAGGAGGCATGTGCCTTGGAAACTCAAGGAAAGGCAACAGGGGGCCATCTCTGCATGCCTGCTGGGCAGTTCTCTTGAAGTCAGGAAATAAAAGAAAACAAGGCAGACAGTGCACAGGTCCAGAATGGCTGACCTGGCTGGGGATTTAGCTCAGCAGCATAAGTGCCTGCTTGCAAGTGCACAGTCCTGAGTTCGATATCTGGTACAAAAAAAAAAAAAATCAGATTAAAAAAAAATAATGTCAGACAGAATAGCTGACCTGAAATAAACTAAAAGTCAGGGCTTAACTAATTAAACTATCAGGTCCTAATGGAATGTAGTCACCAAAGAACAGGGCCATAAACACATAGGGGAAGCCCTGGAGGGAGTGAAATACAAACATAACAGCCTGTTTTCTGGACATCAAAGGCCTACCAGCAGCCAGGGACAGCCCCCTCTTCTGTCATATGCCAAAAACTGTATAAAAAGCCAGTGGACTTTAACATCTATGATTTCTGCCTGGCAGAACCGGAACTCTCCCTGACAAGTGGGAGCTTGTTTTTATTCTTTCTAGTAGACCCACCGCTTGCTACTTGCTGTTTGTTGGTTGCCTCCAAACAAGGACCCAGCTCACAGCAGAGGAGGAAACTGGTTACACTCTGTGCTGCCCGATGCACCATGCGGGAGGCTTGCCCCCCAGGGTCCTCAGGGCCTCTCTCCCTTGGGTGGTACACTTTCTTCCTGGGTCCTTCCTTCCTGGGTCCTTCCTGTGTGTGGTTCTTTCTTTTCTTTTCCTTTTTTAAGCATTATTCATAATCTCTCTTGGTACCACTTGGTCCATAACTTACATTCTTTTTTTTTTCATAACTTATATTCTTTTTATTTTTTTAATTTTTTTGTGTGTAAGAAACGGTACTTCCATAAATCCCTCACTTACACCTTTTTCTTTTTCTGCCTATCCCTGCTCCTTGCCACAGTACCTACAGGCTAGAGTTGGACAAGCCTTCCCCTGGAGGTGACCTGTTGAATCCTCCAAAGGGAGAAAACACCAGAGTGCTCCTGCACGGGCTGCGTACTGTACCCCCAACCCGGCACTCCACAAGGCACTGCGCCCCAGCTCTTACAGCAAAGGGAATCTCGTTTTTCTGTTGCCCTAGGCTGACAGAACCCTGATCTTGGGGCAAATGAAGACAAAGAAGACACAAGCTGCCCTTGTGACCACCAGGAAGCAAGCTGGGAGACAAACAAAGCAGTAATTCCTCTCAGCCTGATCAGTGCTGAGATCCGGGCAGGATGGAGACTGAGAAAGCTTCCTGGAGGAAGAGGCTGATGTCAAGGCTCCACACCCATCCCAGCCCATCCGCTTCTGGTTGGTCTAGGCTTCCACATCCTGCTCTCGATAAGTCACAGAAACCTGTCCCAGGCCACAGAGAACAGCCACTTATTGAACTGGATGATGCCAGGAGCCAGGAGGCATCTGAAAGGTGTGGGAAAGCTCCAGGGTCAGGCAAGGACAGGAGCAGACCTTCCAAACACGGGGAAAGGCTTTCAGCAGTCCCTCTTCCTGCGCTATCAATGACCAGGGCACACCGTAACTTACATTCTAACTCTCCTAGTTTCCCTCCGGTGACATCTCAGATCCAGGCTGAGCCAGAGGCTGGGGCTGAATCCTACTTAGACTTAGGCAAACCTCTCATCTTTTCTCTGCCTCTGTCTCCTCATATATAAAATAAGAATAATAAGAATGCCTGCCTCATAGTGTCCTACATACATTTAATGAATAAAAACAGTGGCACCTACATGAATCACCTAGTAAATGTCCAGTGCCATCATCAGATAGGTCTTTCTCTGGAAGTTCATCCCCCAAAGCCACTTCTTTCCAAATGAAGTGCACAGAAAGATACATGAAAACTCTCTGGGCCTGATGTTTCATGAATTGTGGCCTTTCAGCCTGCTGGCTTCCTTTCCTGGCTTCCAGGTTCCCAGGAGAGATCAAGGGTGGCACAGTGTTCTGATGTGCAAAGTCCAGGAGGAATTGTGAAGAGGATTCTTCAGGTTGCAAAGCCCTCAGGCCATTGAGTCCTGACTGCTGGGAAGGTGTTGGCTTTGCCCAGAGCAAGCTTTCTGGGGTTTAGGTGACTGCCGCACAGAGGAAGACACCCTGGGGAGTTCATCTGTTGAGGTTTTTTACAGCAAGTCAGCAGTTGGCAGCTACGGGAGCATTGTGTCCTGGGGCAGGAGTGGGGTCTGTCCCTGCAGTCCCGACCTCAGGAATGGTCACCATGCACAGCTCAATTTGGCTGGGGCCCCTGGGCTTGGCTGCCTTGGCTCAATCTATCAGGGACACTGGTGCTTAGCCCAGAAGATGGGTCTCTCTGTCCTCTCAGGAATGGATGTGGCACCAGAATTTCCACCACAGTAGCCCCTGGTGCTTTGCCCAGACCTGGACAACCCGAGGACTGGCTGACTGGGCTCAAGTTTGCCCACCTGTGCAAAGGTATGTCTGCCACTGACCATCACCAGTCCTCCAGGCACTGAACCTCCTCAAATCACCTTCATCCTAAGTTTTCAAGAGAGACGAATTTTGAGGCTGCACAGAGGAGCGCCTCTGCAGGAGGAAGAAGAACCAAGCAATGTTGACAAAGGCCATGCAGGAAGCTGTGGGGGAGATGGGGTGGGATAAAAAGCCCTATAGACAGGCAGTGCATTTAAGCAATGACACCTAACAAAGAAAAATGCACAATTGAAAAAACATTTTAAAATCTTTAAACACTAGATTTACATCTGAACCATACTCAGATGTCCCAGTAAAATTTAAATCCCTTTTATCTTCAGATAGGTATAGTTTCACACTGAGCTACATATCTAGCCCTTTTGTCATTTTTAAAATTTTGAGACAGGATTTTGCTAAGTTGCTAATTTGCCTGAGGCAGGCCTGAACTTGTGTCTTGTCTCAGGTTCTTAGAATATGTACTCTTTCTGAGTCTGTTATTAAGCAAATCTTCTAAAAAACTCCATAGAGTTTCTTTTTTCTTCAGGTAAAAGATTATTTTTGTAATTAACCTGATAATTAAAATGAATTCATTTACTATATTTCAAAGTTCTCATGTATGGCATCTGAGAAATAAAATAAAGACAGAAGCTCTGTGGAGAATATAGTAATGGAGGTGCAGAGACGGATGGAGGTTATTGTAATACACTGCAGTGGAGGAGAGGAGAATGAAACACGGTCTCACTGAAGAGTAAAAGGAAATTAGCGAAGTTAGAGAATAGCGGCAGGAAAGAACAAACACAAAAAAGAAAAAAAAAAGATAAAGAGAGCAAAAATAGGATTTTTTTCCCCACTGGGGATCTGACTCACAGCCTTGTGCTTGCAGGCAGGCACTTGTGCTACTGAGCTATATCCCAGGCCCAAAATTAGGAAATAAAAGAAAGATAAAGAAGAACAAAAGTTGAAAGAGAAGAAGAGAAAAGAAACTCAAAGAGGAAAAAAGCGAGGAAAAACTCAGTGCTCCAGTGAAAGAAAGATAAAAATAATACAAAAAACAAACATTCTGAGTCATAGAGAAAAATTTTATCTTTGAATGAATGGTTTCTTCCCAAAATCTACAGTTTTGAGATCGTTAGTCATGATTTTCCCTGCCTAGCTTGTTTTTGTTTTTTCCCTGCCTAGTTTTATGGCTTATGGGTTTTTGAGACGCTTTCCCTGCACCAGTGGCCCCTGTGTCTGTTCCCCCAAAGCTGTTGTTACTGTTCAAGCCAAGGTGTGACCCTGCTCCTGTTGGTGGGTGGGGAACACAATCCGGGCTCTGGTCCCTGCTGGATATAGGCCGCAGGTGTGGATTCAAGCGGGCTGTTGGACTTAATGTTTGCAATTATGGGGCTTAGTTGCTCCCTTCTCTCCCCAGACATTGTCCTGTGCAAGACCAAGTCAGCTGTTTTGTCCTCATCTCTGTTGATCTGTGCTATGTGGAAGCAAAATGCAGATAGAGCAGGTTTGCATTTGGTGGATGGTCGCCCCCTTGTGCCAGGGGGTGCTATTCATTTGGCATGGGCCTGCTTGCTCCTGTGAGGCAGAGACCTCTAATTGTCCTCTTAGGGTGCCGTGGGCCAGCTTGCTTGTGCGGGGATGGGTGCTACTCATCTGTTATGGACTTGCTGTCACCCTTTTCCTCCAATTCTATAGATTCATGAGCCCCACAGACTTCCATCTTCAAGGAAGCAGTACTATGAAGTGGGCAGTGTATTTAAACTTCAAACACATGCAGCTGGTTTGCATTCTAACCTAGCCCACCTAATGCGTAACTCGAGAGATGGTCAGAATATACATCCTGGATCATTCTCTGAGGACGCCACAAGATCACATAGAAACCTCCAGCCCCGGACCATAATGTGCCTCTCCTGCAGGTCTATACTCCCTTCTGGTACGTGTTTCCTTTTGCTTAATTTATCTTCCTGGGCCTCTTCCTGACACATCTTGAAATGCTTTTCCATGACGTAAGTTAGTAAACCTACCCCGTGAGTGGGGCAAGGACCCTGTCTGATGATGTGACCACCACTCATGTTCAGGCTTGGAAAATAGGGCTCCAGGAAAGTGACTGGAAGCTTTGCTGTGAAGAGGGCGGAGCAGAACTCAGCTGTTCTGGGCGTGGAGCTTGGTTCTTGGGGCTGACTCACGCATGGCTATGATTCCACTCTGTTACCCCCTGTAACTTGTTGTGCTTTCCTGGTAGTGGTGCCCCTTTTGCTTTCTGAACAATCCCAGTCCAGAAATCCCAGTCCTGAGAGCCAGGCCTGGGGGTCTTGCCTGGGGTCACACAGGTGGAGGAAGGGTGAGGACCAGAATCCAGTTTGAAGTGCTCACCACCAAGCTGCCCCTTCTATACCTGCTCTTAGCCCAGCAACTGTGGGGAAAAATCCGACCCTATCACCTGTCCCCACTGTGGGCATGGGGAACCTGGATTCACCCCACCCATGGGACAGGTTTCAGGTTCGCTGACTTCCATCACAGAAAAAGAACTGTCACGATGCATCAGTAAGACTCGCAAAGAAATTTATTAGGTAGAATTTTAAAAGTACACACTCAGAATGTGGGCCCTCAAGACAGATGTTCCTTATGGCCTCAGCAAGCTATATTTAGAGGTATTTGGGCATGGAATTCTGTGCAACTTATGAATGTACGGAAAGGTGGTTCAATTTCCAGATGACAGGCAAAAGTCCTCTACAGGGGAAGGGCGATGGCCCATTCACAGATGACCACCACTGCAGGCACCGGAGCTCTAGCCCGTCCATGAGGGAATGGCAAGACCCACGGGGAGGTAAAAGGGAATCATCAGGGCTCATTTATGTCTTTAAGCACCTTAGAAAGTTTTGACTGGGTCTGTGTTCTATTACAAGTACAATTTTAAAATTACAATTTTCCTCGTCTCCTTCTCTACCTGTCATTGTCTGCAGTGCCACGGTCCAGGTTGCAACACATGTCTGTGGTAAGAGACCAATGCCGTAAGGGAAGTGCAATACCCAGCTGCTAACCATAAGCCCCAGGGAGCAGAGTCTGGGGCGGTACAGAGAGCAGGGGTTTTGGAGATGGAGAGCCAAGGCCAACAGCTATCTACTAGCTCTGGACCCCTTTCCTACAATGGTAATATGCTGTTCCACATTTGCTTATTCATCCCGACGAGAGAAAGAAAAAAAAAATGAGGTTTAAATGCTTGAAAGGACTTCAAACGCTAGACCAGAGTATGCAGATATTATTGGCTAACATTTTTCAACAATTGCTGCCAGCAACCATCAAGGCAAGATTGTTGTGGACCAGAAAACCCTTAAGGCATGAAGCCATTAAAATCCATTATCGTCATTATTATTGTTGCTATTATTGGAAGACTGCCACGGAAGATGTGATACAGTTTTTATCTAAAAAACACATCCTTGGGGTGCATATTTAGGTAAAAGTATGGTACTGAAGCAAGGCGGCTGTTGTGAACGTCGCTGTCGTGGCCTCTGTCGTCCATGCAGAATGTCTCCGCAGCCCTCTTCCGAGGAGCGCGGGCGCCCTCTGGTGGATGCAGCCGAGTGGGTCGTCGCGGCGCTGCAAGGGCGCAAGGACGGGCTGGCAGCAGGAGGCGCTGCAGATGGCAGGGCGTGGTGGAGCCAAGGCGGGACGCTAATCCCTGGGTACTTTTGAAGACAGACACAGTCTGCCTTTCTTTCTGCTTGTTCCGTGCTTAGGATGGGGCTGGAAGGTTAGATAATACAGGAAGATCTGGCTGTCCATAGCTTCTAAAGCATGCGGTAATCCCTAATTGCTGAGACGCAAGTTTCTTTTTTTCTAGGAAAAAGCACTTTTTTTGGTTGTTTGTTTTATTGCTACGCTGGGTTCCAAACCCAGGGTCTCATGCATCCTAGGTAAGCACTCTACCACTGAGCTACACCACCAACTCTCAAAGATTTTGCTCAACAGATTAAACGTTGCGCTTTTTCATAAGATCTACCAAGGCCTTAGAGGGAATTTGGAAGGAGGTGGTGAAGGAGGAAGGCAGAAAGGAGGACAGGAAGGTCCTCTGGGGGCTGAGTCCTCCCTCCCTTCCTGGCAGCGCTCCAGCTGTGCCCAGGGTCGCTGGCATCGGTGGGCTCTGGGCTCTGAAGGGGGAGCGCAGGTGACTCTGGAGGCGCCAGACAGCAGAATGGGGTCCCAGGGCATGCTGACCCCTTCTGCGAGCAGCCAGAGAGCGGGCTCTTTACCCCAGGCCTGTCCCTTGGCAGGCCACGCTGTCCCTGATTCGCGAAGCTCCCGACACTCAACAGAAGTCTCTGTATGGATTTGTTCACTGAGCTTCTGCGACAACCTCTTTGTTGGAGGGTGCCCGCCTCGTACAACTTTTTGGGGGTCACCATCCAAGAATCCTGTCCCGTGCATGGGCCATGTCTCCTCCGTCTCTGCTTCTCTCTTGTGATCACTGCTTCTGTATCATAAATCTGTTCTCACTGTTCTGCATTTACTAAGAAATAAACACAAGTTTCCGGTGTCTCCAATTCATGCTAAATACCAGTGAATAAAGCTGGCAATAGTGGAGATTACACTTGATAAAAATTGTCCCTGACTAAAACTTAACAGAATGATCTACTTTACCAAATTTACAAAATTCGATTAGAAAAATGATCACAAAAGAAATTTACTAATTGCAGAAGCAGTAATTGGCAGAATACACGGACCAAAATCATGGAGTGATGAATCATTTTTATGCTGTAGAATTTAAATGGAGAAGAATTATTGCCAGTGAAAATGATTTCAACAGTATAAAGATGGAAAATGGAAAAACTGGCAACTGTTTAGCGGCACAGTAAAATGAATTAAGAAATTAAATTGGATTAGAGGAGTTTGCTTTGAAACATGCTTGCTCAGTAAAAACTCACCAGTGTTTCTCTCTTTGTGGCTTCGCTGTTCATGTAGTGACCTTCACTGGCTTACAGCCCCCCTGGTGACATCTGTGAGTATCAGTGACCCACTTTGTGCCACATTTACATATAGAACACCTCCAGTTCCAACACTGAAGTTGGGACTCAGTCTCTTTGCACTTGATCTTTTAATTTTCCATTTGTTCTATCCTCTTTCTTTTCCCCCTTTTTATTATGCATTTGCAGCACCTATCACATTCTCTATCACTCTTCTCCCCCCACCCCTACACCTGTGTTTGGTGCCAAGAATTGAGCCCGGGGCCTTGCACGAGCTAAGCATGTGCTCTGCTACCGAGTTTTACCCTCAGGCTGTGTTGTATCCCTTTTATAGATCACTGTCTTTCCCTCTCTGAACGTTTCTGTCCCCAAAGGTTCCAGCTCCCGCTTGCTCCCGTCTCTACATGTGAGCCGCTTCAAATCATCTTGTAGGTTTAACTTTTACTTCTGTGATCACAGTGGTCTTTGCATCTTAGCTTCAAACAGCAGCAGAAACAGCAGACAGGAATTTATTAGAACAATATTAGGTTTCTCAAGAGTTGATAAGAAATTTGAAGAGGCAAAGCTTAGGAAGTGGACTGGAGTGAGGGGGAAGCAATGGCCAGAACCCTGCCAGGGTCACAGCAAGGGGCCACCTGGTCTGGCCTCCTCTTCCTTCTGTGATGGCAGCTGGGCCTGGGCCACTCTGCAGTCACCTGAGGGAACCCTAACTACCCAGCTTCTCCGAGTCATCTGTGCAAAAGGGGGGCCACAACGAAGCCACCCGCCAGTCTGGCTGTCAGGGTGAGGGGAGAGCAAGGATCTGGTCTCGGAGGAACGATGGGCCCTTCCTTTCACCACCATCCACCCAATGGCACATTCTACAAGCAGAGGGAGTGAGTTCAGATGCACAGGACCTAAAATGTTTTCCAGCTGGCCTTTTCCACAAAAGCTGTTCAGACTCCATCTTTTAAGTAAAGAGGCTGAGTGGTAACAGACTTGAAGATTAACCTGTAACAGGACTTTTTAAAAGGCCTGTGTTCTTTGGTCATCTATCTTTTTGTTTCTGGTTGCTTCCAGGTACAAGTAAGTAATCGTCTTGTTTAAACATAGATTTCTAATCCTGAAGACTGTGTTTTCTAGCTGCCGACTTGTGTCCCCAATTCTCCTCATCCCACTCCCAATTTTGTGGTGCTATCTTGAGATTTTTCTGGAAAGACAGGCTTGTAGGATCAGCATCCCTCAACCCTTCACAGCCAGCAGGTGGGTCTTTAGTTTTGCAGAGACAAAAGGAGAGGCTTGAGAAAGGTTTAGAACTACAGTCAAAGGCTTATTTCCTGCTGCAAGGCTGTCTTTTAACTTGTAAATATTTAGGTCATTTTCTTTTGTTGTTGGCACCAGGACTTGAACTCAGGTCCTTGCACTTGCCAGGCAGGCACTTATGCTGCTGAGCTACTTCCCTGGCCCTCTCCTTTTTTTTTAAACTTATACACATTTAGAAGCAGTGATCTAAGACATTTTCCCCCCAGTACTTGGGATTGAGTCCAGAGCCTGGCATGTGATAGACAAGCATTCAACCACTGAGCTACATTTTTATTTTATTTTGAGACGAGGTCTTGCTCAGACAAGTTGCCCAGGCCTCAGCCTCCCCAGTAGCTGAGATTATAGTCATGTGCCATCACATTTGGCACCTAAGCTTTTTTGGCCCACACAATGCCCATATTATTGAACTTTCAGGTCACTTAGATTGTGGGCCGAAGGCACAAAAAATAATGTTTGCAGTGGCTTTGCTGTCCCTCTTTCCTGTCCATACACCCTGGTGCTCTCAGAACCAGCTCAGAACCTAGCGCTGTCATTGGATTACTCTACAAGGGACAAAGAGAACACAAGCATGCCAGTATTCTGACCCCCCCTCCTTATCCATCTTCTCTGAAACCACAGGCTTCGTTCATACCCTCCCGTGTTTTGTGGAAGACAGTTTGACCAAATGTTTTCCAAGGTCTAACAAACACTGCAGGTTTGCCAGCCTGCAACAATTCTTCCCTGCCACCTGCTAACCCAGTGCTCACTTCTAGGCAGCTTAGGTATAGATTTGGCCGGACGTGAGAGAGAGAGAGAGAGAGAGAGAGAGAGAGAGAGAGAGAGAGAGATTCTGAATAGTGAGGCTCTGGGCAGAAGTGGACCATTTCTTATGAGGCAGGAGGAGGGTGGACGTCTAAGGCTGGTGCAGCAGTTCTGCTCTGTGAGGTTGTTCAGGAACTCAGAATCCATCTGGCATCCACCACTGCTTGGGGGTTGCCCTCCCCAGGGATGACTGTCCCCAGGGATGACTGTCCCCAGAGCTGCGTGCTACTCGGTGGGTGAGGGAAGGCAGTGGCAGCGGCAGCCTCCCTCTCCTCTTTGAGGGAGGGCTCCAGAAATGGCCAGGCTCAGAAAGTTCCTGTGTTGAGATTTAATTTTCACTGTGATGGTGCCTGAAGGTCCTGGTTAAAGTCTTAGTCCTCGGCTTGGTGCTTACTGGAGGTGATGGAATCTTCTAGAGACGGAGCCCAGCAGAAAGTTGAAGGTCAGTGGGGAGTAGGTCCTCCAAGGGACAGAAGGCTCTTCCTCTGTCCTTTGTGTCCTGTCCCTGGGGTGAATGGTGCCACATGTGGCCACCATAATGTGCTGCCTGGTCACGTATCCAAAGCAGCAGAGCCAGCAAGTCATGGCCTAAAGGCTCTGAAACTTGCCATCCCAAAGAGGCCTCTTCTCTTCTCAAACCAGTCATCTCAGGTGGTGGTCAAGGGAAGCCAACCAACACAGCCCACATCTCAAAGCAGCAACTGCCATCACACTGAGGACTGCTCGGAGCGGCTGGACTCGGCACACTGGCTCCTGATTCCCCAGTGCATGTGCTCCTGATTAAATTCAGCCTGATTTGGAATTACGTGCTGTGGTGAACCCAAGGCACCTCCACTCCTCTCTTAGAATGAACGACTCGGCTGCTGGGTGTGTTGCTGGAGTGGACCCGGGCCAGCAGCCCACTCTACGGATGGCCTTGCAGGAAGGAAAGCACTTTGTCCAAGGTCACATTCCCAATCGGCAGCAGCCACATCCAATGACTGTCCAGTTTGAGTTATCATGGCCTGGGCCCTGGGCCCCAGCTCTGAAGGGTTTGGAAGGACGGGCCATCCCAGCTCCAGAGCCTTCAGAGGGGTGGTCAGAGCCTTTGCTGACCACACACACGGCTCAGCTTCTGCCTCCCCCAAGCCTGCTTCTGTCCCTTGAGCTCCGCCGGCATGGTCCCAAGAGCACTTCCTAGTGAGGTCCAGTGCAGATCTCAGAGTCTGCTTCTCTGAATTCTTTTGGTGGGGATTTAACCTTTTATGTAATCACAATCAGCTTCCTGCTTCCAGATTGTGCTAGGCTCTGCCTTTATGGACCCTGATAGCAGTGGGGGGAAAGGAAAGGGGCAGGAGTAGTCCTGGCTTCCTTCTATGAGGTGGTGTGTGCAGAGGACCAGGCATCTTCAAGCGACTCACCAGCAGCTTGTCTTCAGATGAGCAAGGGGCCTGAGTTTCGGATGGCAGGGGACACCCAGGGGGGGGGTTAATGTTCAGGGTGTTGTGAGTCCGTGAAATCTTTTCAAATGCCCTTATTACAATTTTGGGAGTGTCACTGAATTTCTGAACAATGCCCTCAATGCCAAATATATATCTAGGCAATTTGTCAGTTTAGCAGACGTTGAAATCTGGTGATGAAGTTGTACTTGGTTTTCAGCTACCTTAGCCTTAAAAGACTGTAAATAAGGTACTGTTTTAGCACATTGTTGGAAAATCTTAGGGTTGGAAATGTGGAGGTTTAAGTTCGTCATTTCTTTTTTTAAACTGCTCTGTCCTCTTAGGAGAAGCCACACTTAACAACAATCTATATGATTCATGTTCTTCATTTTGTTCTATGCACTATGGTCTTCAAAGCTTTACTTTAATGAGTTCTTCATTCCAGGTGACTATATGTGATAATTTAATTTTATCAGTTTATCCCCAAGAGCTCAGGGCATCTAGATTCCCTGAATATTAACTGGGTTTTACTGCCCTATACTCTGATAACCAACCCTCCAGTCAACCTTCCAATTTTCTTGCATTGCTGTCTTGTTGGTTTCTTTACTACTCTGGATCCTCAAGTGCAAACAACAAAAGTCAACTGTAGCTGATTTAATTAGAAAAGAAATTGATGCAGGAAGAACACTGGACAATGTACAGAGCCCATAGGGTTCGAGAACCAGACTGAGAAAATGGGCAGGAGCCAGGGCAAGGTGAGGGGTGTTACTGCCACTGCACAGGATGCAGACACCTTGTGTGGACTGACAGGGACACTGGCTATTACCACTGGAACCATCTGAATGGAAAGTGACTATGTGCTAGTTTTTTTTTTTTTTTTTTAGTCTCAATGATGGTACCAACATTGAGCTGCCGATGGGCTGCACTTGGGTCGTACAACCTAAGACTCCAGGTATGTCTGGCTTCTTGCACTTTTGAAGGATCAGTAGGATGTTGCTTCCCAGTACATTCATCCAACGATGGATTTTCCAACATGGAAAGAGAACACCAGAGACCAAAACAAACCAAACCAAGTTTATCAAACTGATCTCTACATGGACACCCCACAGGCTGTTCTAGCACCCCATGTCTAAATTGAAGTCATCATTTTTTCAGTCAGATATGCTTCTTTTACACCCCTCAACTCGGTGATATTTCTCTCCATCTGCTTTGCTGTCCCAGTTAGAATCATATCAGGCATCCTTGATTTATTTTCCATATCCAGTCAATTAACCCATCTTTTAGATTCTACCTCCTAGATGTTTCATGAATTCACCTTTTCCTTGCCCTATTGCTACTACTCTATTTGAATCCCTCATCATCTTCTCACTGAGTTATTTCAATAGATTTTTAAGTGGTATGTAAATTTACTATTAGCCATAATCCTTGTAACAAATCATGCTGACATGGTGGAACACACCATGCATCATAGGAGGCTGAGGCAGGATAACAAGTGTGACCCTAACCTGGGCAGTTTAGTGATTTAACAAGATATTGCTCCAAAATGAAAAACAAAAGAAGGGCTAGAAATGTAGTTCTCTGTTCAATCCCCAGTACCACAAAGAAAACAAGGCAAAATAAAAAACAAATTATTCTAACACTGGATGATTCATAATAAGCATTTCCTTTTCACTTGAGAGCCTACAAGGCAGCTGTGGTTCAGTGACCTAGGGTGGGCTTCTCTGAATTTGCTTCAAGTCCAAACTGCAAGTTGAGCTTAGGTTTCCCTCTGTCTGTCACCCTCTGGACTGGCAGTAGCAAGAGGTATGCAAAGCCACGTTCTTCTCACAGGACAGGAACCCAAGGCCACCAGCTAAGACACGCAAGCACATGTCAAATCTCTACTTGCCCAAGGCAGCTAACATCCCATTGACCAAACCAAGTCCAAAGCCAGCATGGCGGAAGTGTGCAGCTCCCATCTCAAGGCCATGGAAAATGTGTGGGTGCAGAGTGCTGCTAGAGCAGAGTGAAGAATCGAGACTAAGAATTTAACCCTCTGCAACTGCTTTCTGAAGGTTCATGTGATTATGGAAGCTGAGAAGTCCCCAGATAGTCACCTGCATGCTGGAGAGTTGGGAAAGCTAATTCGCCCTTCCTCTGTCCTTTTGTTCTTTTTGGGCCCTCAGTGGGTTGAATGATGCTCTCTCATGATTGGTAAGAAGATCTTTACTAAGTCTGCTGATTCAAATGCTAATATCTTCAAGAAACATCCTCCCAGGCACACCCAGAGACAACATTTTTCCAGTTATGGGGCATCTCTTAGCCCAGTCAGGTTGACATATAAAATTAACCATCACAGTTGAATTCAGCTAACCATAGACTAGTGGGAATGATTTTGGAATCCAGAGATGGAAATGTACTGTTCAGAAAAAGATCAGAGCTAGAGGTATATTTGGTATCACACGTGTTGGGGGTGATAATGGAAACCATTCACACTACCTAGACAGAAGAGCAAAGGACCCGGGAGGGGTTTAGAGGTAAAACATTCTTTGCAATGTGATGGGAACCAAAACTCAGTGCCACTAACTGATCAGGTAAGTGAGCGTGCATCATGTTAGTGACTTTTAATGCTCTTCTTGCAGAGGTGGCTGGTAGCCTAGCAAAGGTCTTGTGAAGAGCAGTATCTGTGTTGGAATTTTGGTGCCCTCTCAAATCCCATTTCCTAGGCAGCCGCCTGCCATAAATGTTCATTGTGATACCAACAACTACAGGAGGTGATGTTTCAGGCCCATGCCTTCTGAGAAGCAGTTTTGATTTTTAATGGCTATGGACAAGTAATATACATATTAGAGATTTCTTTTTTTTTGGTACCAGGGATCAAACTTGTCACTTTGTACTTGGCAGGCTGGCACTTACACCACTGAGCTAAACTCCCAGGCCTCATATTAGAGATTCTAAGATACTGAAAATGATCTAATGCTAGCACTAGGTTCTTCTGGTAATCCAAACATAGAAATGTAGAGAAAAAATTTTTATTAACGTGAATGTTTAGAAGAACCCCTGTGAGTCTTCTATGTTTCAATCTAAAGACCTATGTTACCATCTCTTTCCCATAATAGAAATAGAAGATGTTCTAAAAAGTTCAAACAGAAGAAAAATCACAGATTACCTCGCACCTGGTTTCCTCAGAGTGCCATGAAATTCTCCCCTGAATCTGTAGTAGACAGAAATGCTCCTTAGAATTACATTGATTGTATTTACAGTTAGATGCGCTCGTCAAGTTTGTCTTCAATCCTGCTTTATTAACCATGAAATGACTTTCTTTTTCATGCATTATAGAAAGTCTCAAGTTTAATAAATCCAAAAGCATAAAAATATTAGGAAGGGGTAGAGCTGCTTTTCATAATCTAGGGGCAGAAACATTCAGAACGAAGCCCAAGAAGTGGGGAGTTTGTGCAGCTCCGTCTTTGGGATCAGTTGCTGCATGTGAGAACAGGGAGGACTAACCTGCTGGTACATCCCTCTCTAGAGGAGATAATCATTCCGGTTCATGCCACTTTTCTAATTTGTTTCAGTGTAGCACCAATATTGGAGAATAATTTTTTTTGTGTGTGTGCTGGGGATCAAACTCATGACATCACGTTTGCCAAGCAGGCACTTATACCACTGAGCTAAATCACCAGCCGATACTGGAGAATAAGAGAGAGATAAAAACGTAGACAAATCGGAGTTTAGTTGGGTGTGGTAACAAATGCCTAATCCCAACGCTCAGGAGGCTGAGGCGGGAGGAGCACGGATTCTAGCCCATCCTGCGATACTAGGGGATTTGAGGCTAGTTTGAGCAGCTTAGTGACCCTGTCTCAAAATTTAAAACTATAAAGGGCTGGGGATGTAGCCAGTGTTCCTTTGGGTTCAATCTCCAGTACCATCACCTCCACCAAAAGGAAAAGTTCAAATGATACTATTTTACTTCAAGAGAGAGGACCTTCAGGCTTTGGCATCATGGTTTAGGAGCTCAAACCTATGACAAAGGTGTGTATCCCTTGTGTTGTGTGCTCTTATCTACAAAAGATTCCTGAAGCCATCAATAGATCCTATACTATCCTCCCCTCTTTTGTCTTTTTGAGACAGGGTTTTGCTATGAAATTTAGGCTGGCCTTGAGCTGACTTTGTAGCAAGCTGGCCTTGAACTCAAGAGATCCTCCTGCCTCAGCCTTCCAAGTGCTGGGATTACAGGCGTGCACTACCACGCCCACCTGATTTCACTTTTGTTAGTTGCACATGATCTAGAGGAGACGTGTCAGACTCTAATTTTGAAGATAAAGGTAAAGTACACAGTAAGTGTGCAGACACAAATAGATTACCAGCAAAGAACCCAAAGAAATCTCTGACAAAAAGGAAGATAAATGCCATCTTCCTAAAGGAACTCAGTTGTTTAAAAATGGTCCTAGTAATATGATACACCTTTGTTTAATTGTCTCTAACCTTTGTCTCTGAGAACAGAATTCAAGGTAGACAATTTAGATATTTACCTTATACTAATTGGGAAATAAAGTGTTTATATTTAAAATGTATTTGGTTGTATTTATTTATTTATTTGTTTGGTATCAGGAATTGAACTCAGGACTTTGCACTTGCCAGGCAGGCACTGTGCTGCTGAGCTATATCCCCAGCTCAGCATACTCCTAGTTCCTTTTTATTAAGGTAGCTTTCATTTCCATTATAATAATATGATATGAATATGATAAATATATGAATATGATATAATAATATGAATAATAGAATTATGCCCATAGACACTCTGTTACCAGATTGGTACTT
>PVJX010029676.1:0-22712 GCA_004027295.1 Dolichotis patagonum | reverse complement strand
TTTTTATCAAAAATGAGATATTATAATACCCATTGATCATTTTCTGTTATTCGGTTCAGAAAGCCCTGGAATTCTTTCACTATATGCATGGCTTTATACTATTGTGTTATGTTTGATATTATTGTAATTGAAACTATGCTCAACTATAGCAGAGTAAGAGATATGGTGTTAGATACTGCTGATGTCCAGTTGACTTAATATAAAGTACTGTGTTGCCTATGTTGTCTTGTTCTGATCTGCTCTGTACTGCCCCCTTTTGTTTTATTCTCTTTTAAATTAAAAAAAAAGAAATTATAAGGAATTAAAATAAAACAAAATATTTCACACAAAAAAGAAGTATAGGATGAGTAGGGAAGTTTAAAAGCCTTAACTCCTTAAGAAAGCAATTAGTTGAATATTAAATATAAATAATATCTCATCAGTACATTGAAATGCCATAACTTTCTTTTTATTTTTTAGTTGTACATCAGAGAAAAGCAAATTAAAATAGAAGTGAAACTTGACTACAACCATGAGAATGATTGAACTTGGCAAGACTAACAATAACAAGTGTTTTCAAGGCTATGACATAAATGACATTAAACTCTTTAATGTGAGAAATATCAATTATACAACTACTCTGAAAAATGTGTTTGCCAATATCTATTAATTCTAAGTACCTGTAGTCTACGATGATATAGTCTAGTCTTGGGTATATATACACAGATATGCATGTTTATAGCCAGCAGAAAACCTGTATGTGAATATTCATAAATGCTCTCATCATAATAGTCTCAAACAGGAAACAACTCAAATCTCCATTAAAATTAAAAAGAATAAATACTGTGGTATTAGTATATAACAAAATACCATGCAGCAGCGGGATGGAAAATTTCACAAACATCGTGATAAGCTAAAGAAGCTAGATTGAAAATTGCATATTATATGAAGTAATTTATAAAGGTTACTAACAAAACTGATTTAAGGTAATAGAAATAAGACGAGGAATAATTTTCAGGTAGTTACTGATTTAAAGGTCATAAAGTAGAATTCTTGGGTGCTGGAAATGTTTTATAACATATCAATGTGTGGTGTTTGCCTAGAAGTACATATATCTACACATTACAAATGTGTAATGTTCTCATGTTAGTGTATATTTATTATACCTTAATAAAGCTATAAATGATAACAACCAAGCCTCCAGGTTACTGAAAACAACCACAATCTCCAGGTGGCTACAACTGCAATGTCATCTTACCCCTTTCTTGCTTTTCATTTTTGGTTCCTAGAAATTTTCTTTAATTTCTTGAGAATTTAGTCTTGTATTCAAGAGAATAATTATTAAATTTTACCCAGAGACATTTCATATCAGAATTGTTCTTAGGATATACAATCATTTAATTGTTGGGACCCAACTCAATAATCTTTGGTACAGGAAATTTTATAAATTTGCCTGAGAGTCACAATACTTAGGTTTATCCTTGTGAAACTCAGGAGTCCAAAATAATTTTTCTCCTTTTTCTATAGCCCTTCATAGAAAATGAGAAATGACTTCAAATTACAAGGAAAATGAAAGAAATAAAAATAAAGAACTCAAGAACATCTGGGTGTGGTAACGCGCCCTTCTAATCCCAGCACTTGGTAGGCTGATGCAGGAGGACTGCAGTGAATTTGAGTAGCGAAACCCTGTTCCCCACCACCCCTCAAAGAAAGAAAAAGCTCAAGAACAAATTCAGTCAAGGCTAAGTTTGTAAATTCACATAATATTTTAATGCTTTTTACATTAAAGTAATTGTTTGGAAAGATTATTGTCCTATTGCACTGTGATTACATTTTACTAATAACACAAAACCATCTGAGAATGTAGATACATCATAAACTAATAATTTATCATTAGAGGAATAGTTTGAAGTAAAGCATGTAATAAGAAGTTTCTTTTTCTTAAACAATTTAACTTTTTAGAAACATTCATCAGTTTTCTTTTCAATAAACAGAAATAAGTATAATGATTTTTTCTTTTACTCATTACTTGAAGAACATATTCTGCTAATAACCTACACCACACTTGAAATTAGCTGAAATATCTAAAATATCTATGTTTCCTAAAATAAAAATTTTTTAAATTTTATTTTAAAGGGGGTAAAATTAAACACAACAGAACAGGATGTAAGAAAGCATAAATTTCAAAGCTAGACAACCAGAGATCTTTACTATCTGTCATATTTTCTCTTGTTTTCTTCCAAATGGTTGTCCATATCTTTGCATATGGGGAGCTCATACTAAATAACATAGCCAATCTTCTCACAAGATGTGTAGTTCACTGGCTCCCACTTTCTTGGGGGGGGGGACACAGGACAGGGGACAGGACATGAGATGTTCGACTCTCAGCCCGAAAACCGGCAGGCTCACAGCTGCCCCCTAGAGAGGGGAGTTCCTTGTTCTCCCGGCACCCTGAGTCAACCACATGGTGCAGGTCCCAACGCGCCAGGGTCTTTCTCCTTCAGGCCATCGAAAGTCTGCCACACTCTCAGCCACCCCTCAGAGAGGGGTGGAGCTCCTTGTTCTCCTGGCACCCCTAGTCAATTGCATGGTGCAGGTCCCAAGGCGCCAGGGTCTCTCCCCTGCAGGCCCCTGAAAGTCTGCCATACTCACTTGCTATTTCTTTCTGATGAATTGACCATTACATTTCCAAATTTTTGAAATGGCCAACAGATCACAGAAAGAATTCTCTTTAGGCTCCTATTTGAAACCAGCAGCTATAGCAATCTGCTGGCCTTGCTTCAGGGCCAACTAAAATAAAATTTTAAAAAATCTCGGCATATTTTCTTATCTTCCCTTACACAAGCCTTTAATCAATCAACAAATAATGTGTTTTGAGTCTATAAAATATATTACCTAACTACCCATTCCCCTTTATTTATATCACTTTTACATTAGTCCAAGCCACCATATCTGTTGCAGTTGCCTACTACGTGGTTTTTGGGGTCTCCTTTCTATTCCCTGCAATGTGTGCGCCAAGTTAGCCTTTTAAACTCCAAGTTAGATCAAGCTTCTGTCTCCACCACACCCATGGGGACCTTGCCCAATCTGGCCCCTGCTTCACTGCCCATTACCACATCCCACCGCATGCTTAAACTCACAAGGCTTTACCTCCACCAACCTCCTTTCTGTTCTTAGGGTTCTTCTGTCATCTGTCTTCACCTGAAATGCTCCTCTGATTCCAAATACAGGTATATCATTTTTAGAACCCAGCTCAAACGTTTCCCTCCAGGGAAGCCTTTCCAGGTGAACCTACTTAAAGTAACCACTACTCTAGTCATTCTCAGCCACATTAAGATTTCGTCTCACCATTTACTGTCATCCAAGATTATTGTGACTTGGTCCACATGTTCCTCTTCATTGATAAATGTAATGCAAGGAGGTACAGTTCTTATTTGCTTTTAGCTATCTTGAGCCCTCGATCTTTAGATGACCTGACCTCCAGTAGAGAAGAAAAAAAAAAAAAACAGACAAAGCACACAAACAAACAAACAAACAAAAAAAAAAAACGTTAAGTGGAGCTTTTCAGAGTCCTGACTCAGTGTGGCTTCAAAGAAACACCTTTGATGGAATAAGCTATGGAGAGTTCAGTGTCTGCTCACATGTGTATAATGTAGCAGAGAGATCCAGGAAGGGTTTTCCCACAGTGTTGTATTTATATCACTTATTTGGGCTATGCTCTGCTAGTTTTGTTTGCTCCATAAGGCAAAATTGGTTGCTTTCGAAATCAAACAATTAGCACCCTGTCACAAAAGGATGTCTACCAGTGGCATACTGTAAAATACTTGGTAACCAGCTTTCTTGGGAAATGCTCTTATTTGTACACAAGTTTTTCCAGTTCCTATGGAGGGAATACTCACACTATGGCCGATTTCGAGTAACCAAGTGACTGCTTATAGAGTTGGGAGGAGGTATGAACCTTTGTCCTCTCTAGCTCACCAAAGCTGGCTCTAGTTCACCACCGACATTTACCACGTGCCAATAATAATGTGATGCAGTTCACATGCAGCATCTTCTATCATACACAGCCCCACACATCTGATCTGCTAGTCACATTTCAGAGACAAGGGAAGTAATCTTGGGTAGCTTGCTAAAAAGTACACAGCATGAAAAGGGTAGAACTAGAGTTCAAGCCCAAATCTCACTGACTCTAGAGACTGCAGCTTTCATTTGTATTAGGAAGTGGCAGTCAACAAAACCAACCAAACAAACAAAAAAGCAATAAATCAAAGCTTAAGACCTGTCTTAAACATCAAATTGCTTTCTAAAATCATGACTATTTTCTGAATATCCTAGTTGTCCAAAATATGGAGATGTTATTTCTAGCACAAACTATTAGAAATCCAAAGTATAAGTAATTTAGGAGCAAAATAAAACATAGATAGTAGGAAACAGGGAAATAGACTTTGCAGAAATGAGAAGAATCTGGTAAATGATAGGGAGACAAGAGGAAGAAAAATAATAACTATTCATGTGAAGTAGTTAGTTGGAATGAGAACCCTAAAAATACAAAATTAATCAGTTTAGTGCACCAACAAAATCTTAGAAACCCTGTGTTCTTGTTTCGACTTTTCTTTTGTTGCTCCTTCATTCTTAAACACCCAGACACAACATTAACATTCTAGGTATCAGGGTTCACCAGATAGACATTGAAAGAAAAAAACGACACAAGTTGATTCTAATGTGACAACCATTGGAAATTGCTTTCCATTTTAATTCATAGATCCTATATTCTCAGCGTACCATTCTAAAAATGATCTACTCATTGAGTATATGATCCCACCTAGTTGAATATGACAGTTAACTTCTCTGTTCATCTCTTATTCTGGGTAAGTGTACAGTATCACGAGCAGTAAAGAAAAGAACTTGGAAAATGCTTACACAAGTTTAAAATCATAGGAATTATCATTAAATGAATATGATGATAGTGGAGTTTATAGATGGTGCATTAGGGGTTTAAAAGTTCAGAGCACCTTTCAGTTTCAGAATATAGTCCCAGGCTACAAATTTTATGAGAATTCCAAACAAAATGATAAAAAAATAGCAGCTCATGTGCTACCTGCTCTATTTTTTCTTTGCTCTAAGGTAAACAATGTGGTTATAATTCTGTGATATTAATATGTAATAGCTTGTTCTATATCACAGATGTCTCTGTAGAATGCACCTACTAAAGACAAAATCAAAGAATTCTCTGTGTGCACGCTCACTAGGAGCCAATGGCCTCCCACATATTACTTACTTGTATATATAAGATTAAAATAAAAATAATAGAATATTCATCTTCCATAAAATGCGATACACTAATAATTTAGTAAAAAGAAATTACTCTAGTTTGCATTTCTATCTTCAAAAATTCTTTATGCAATGGCTCCATCTTCTGGCTGATATATAAACATTTCAGGATTGCAAATGAAGCTAAATTTCATCTTCCATAGATAAAGTAAAATAGCACACGTTAAAAAAAACCCACAGTAATTTTTTACTCAAATATTCCATATATTTGACTATTTTTCCTTGTGAATTTTGCTTTGTTAATGGTTAAATCGATCTCATCTTTCTCATTCTGCCATATGTGGCCAGATGGTGCTGTGAATATTTTGTCCCTTCTCATTTCCCTGTCATCATTCCTTAACCTTTCCTCTTGTACCAGTGCTCAAGTGCTGTTTCTGTCCCTGAGATTTAAGTAGATTTGCTATCTCTTCCCAATGTTTCATTTTAATTTGCAAAAAGGCTTACAAAATTTTTCCTAAAATAGCAATGAAACTTTATTGATAGCTGCAATGATGCGCTAACAATGTTTAGTTCCTAGATATATAATGTGCATCAGAAGGAAAGACTCCCCATAAATATAAATCCAATAATGAGATTTTTTAAGGTTTATGAGCTTAACTTAGGAAGAGTAAAATCCACTGAAAAACAAAGCTAATTTTAGGTGAATAGATACATATCTGAATGAAAAAACAAAACTACATGTAAGCTTATTTTGCATGTAAATCTTGCGAAACTGTTTTAAGCTCCCTTTCCTTAGTTTATTTGATGCTTCTCTGTCCAATATAACATAACATACATATTTGTCAGTTTCTAAACTATACAAAAACAGACCATTTCAGATAGTTTTATAATCTTAGCAAATATGATACTAGTTCAATCTAACTGTATATTAAAATATATAATTAGGCTAATATTTAGAAATCCAACTTGAAGCTTTTTAACATAGCTGTTGTTTCGCTTTTGATTAAGAGAAACAAAATCTTTTGTTGGAACAGGAAGTTAGTGACTTCATTAGAGACTATTATTTTTACCCCATTTATGGAAATTGACTTACCTTTGTATGGTTTATAGTGTCACAATAAAGGGTATTGTTCATAACATATGATTCTCTCTAGATAGATAGATATCTCATAGAATAAATTATATTTAAAGATGTTCCTTGAATAATTAAAAGAAAATGTTAGTAAACATGTATCAAGTCCCTATTAGGAATGAGATTATCATGTACTACATACATAAAATTATATGTATATAGAATATATATATATATTCTATATACATAGAATATATATATATGATCCAAGAGATGCAGGGAGTGGGGAAAGTGCAGTGGAAGGGGTTTAAAAACAGAACTAAGAAATGTGATGTGCATGAGCTCCCCATGATGAATAAAATCATGCCCTACAAACACACACCTATAACAATAATTTTAAAAAGTAGCACATAGCTGGAAATTTGTAATCCAATCATAGAATTTCTACATTAAAAAAATATTATGAAGAGCTATCCTGCCACCTTAGTCAACTTCCTAAAAGTTTTAAACTTATACTACTGTTTTATGTTATAAATATGGTTTTAAAAATTTATTCATTCCAATTATTTTGTGAAAATGGAAAGATAAAAATCCGTTACTTAAAAATTATATTAAAGAAACTCTTTAAAAGAATGCATAAATAAAAATTAAAAGATTATAATCACTGGTTCCCTTTGAACCTCCAATGGACACAGTATTTCAGAAATCACTAACAAATGCTCATTTTCTGAAATCAAATATATGAGAAAAAGAAAAGATATCAAAGATTTTTACAAGATAATTAATTCAACAAATATTTATGGATTGCCTGCTGTGTGTTAGGTAGTGGTGTAGGTACTAGAGAAAAATAGCAAT
This sequence comes from Dolichotis patagonum, assembly GCA_004027295.1. Lineage (NCBI taxonomy): Eukaryota > Metazoa > Chordata > Mammalia > Rodentia > Caviidae > Dolichotis > Dolichotis patagonum. Next base: position 15,535 of record PVJX010029676.1, on the reverse strand, counting down.
GAGCAAACCAGATAATTCCATCTTTAATAATAATAGTAACAAAAATAATAATACCAACAGTTTGGTATCTCTGTATCAGACCCTGGAAGGTTTCTTAAACACATTTCATTGAGCCAGACCCCTAGTAACTTCAAAGATGCCATCACCTGTCATATTTGGGGAATACATTTCATCACAGAAATGTACATGTATTGCTTCCTTCATATCTAGTGTATTAACTCTATTGTTGCCAAAGCAATATGCTCTTTGTATAAGTTTGTAAAAAACAAAAACACAAAATGAAGAAAAATACAAAATCATATCCCCTTGGGATTAAAACATTATTGAGCCAAGCATAGTGAAAGGCTCTCTGAAAGGCTGGGACTTGATCACAAATTCAAGCCCAGACTGTGTAGCTCATTGATTTAGGGAGACTGTAGCAAGACAGCATCACCGAATAAATAAAAAGGTTGAGTATATAGCTCAGCATGAAGATTCATGTTCAATCTCATTGCTGTGAAAAATAGTAGATTGTGGTGCATTTCTTTTGATGTATTTTTTATGCAGATAAAACATTTGTTCTACTTTTACGTGGTCTGGTTAAGAGATATAGTGCTAAGAGTACTGTAATCCAAGGGAATGTATTTCTTAAAATTATCAGCTCAGTGATATATTGAGTTCATTAGATCTCTCTCTCTCCTCTACCTTTTGTGTCTCAACAGTCTCAACTCCTTATCAGAAGTTCCACCCCCCAGTGCTATGTATGAAGATGATGCTATTTATTTTTCTAAGATAAATGGGAGAACAAATACAAATCTTTCATGCGTTTTCATAACAGGAACAAAAACAAAACCATGAGATGATCTTGCTTCCAAATATCAACTCTGCCAGGAGAAATACTTCAAAATAAAATGTATATTGAAACCTCAATTACAAGCATTTATGGAACCAGCCTTCTGGCCATGACAACAGAATCCCATAGGTCCAAATTTCCATCAAAAGCAACTTCATGTATGTGTTCATGTATTATTCCTATGATCATAGATTGAATGAGTATGTGTATATATATTTGAAAATATTTCCATCAGAGAGGGGGTGCATGAAGATGGCAGACTGATAAGTAGCAAGGTAAAAAGCCCCTCTGTGAGAAACAGCACAGATGCTAGAATTTAACACCATGGATAAGACCAGATGAAAGGAGAGGGATTCTCATGACCCAGGAAGAAACTAAGGAAAAAGAAAAAGAGAAAAACAAAAACAAAAGAAAAGACAAACATGGACAGAAGGCTGGAGCCAGATGCATTCTCACCGGAGGTGGTCCCATGCTGTGCTAGTGCCCTGGAATCAGATGACTTGTGGTTGTGCTGAAGTCGCAGTCCTGTTGAAGTTGGGGGTTGTGCCTTCCATGGGAGGACATGTTAAAATGGAGAATGGAGCTGGCATGGAGATCTGCACTAACCCACAGTGAGTACTCGGAATTTGGTCCTCCCGCAGGAGGGGGTGACCAGCTGGACGATATATTGGAATTGGGCAGGTCAAGCCTGAGCGCAGAACCTCAGTGGCTTCAGTTGCTTGCTCCTGGCCCAGAGCAGATTGATGGGATATGCTTGGGCTGGGGCAAGCCCCTGGTTGGGACCCAATGGCCAGGGACAAAATTGCCCCCAAAATTATTCTGAACCAATTCCATCACGCAGCACACACTAACGTGGTGAAGGACCCAGCTGGATGACTGTCTCAGAGAGGAGGGGCTAGCCTACACCATCCCTGCTTGCACCTCAGTGATCAACAGCAAACTGAGAGGACAGCAATTCCTAGCCAGAACACTTCAGAAGAACCCTAACCAATACAGAAAAGGCCTGGGACTTCCACCATTTACCTGTCTGGAAGAAACCAGAAACATGACAAGACAAAGAAATAAGAAAAAGTCGCCAGCTGCTGACCCAGGGAATATGGGTCCAGGAGAGGTAAATACAGAAGAGATAGAGGACAGCAAACATGCAATATTGGAAACAGCATCAGCTGACATAAAGAAATATTTTCATGACATTATGGAAGAACTCAAAACAGAAATACCAATACAAGTAAATCAAGATATAAGAAGATTAATAAAAGAAATGCTAAGCACCTCTCAAGAAGACACAGATGGAAGATTGGAGGAACACAGAAAAAGGAGGGAAACCTTTAATGAAGAATGTAAAAAAAAATCTAGAATACATGAAACAGATTCAAAGAGATTACCAGGAAATTAAAAAAATCCATTGAAAGCTGGCAAAATTGTTTGAAAGAAACTAAAGATAAACTATCAAAACTTGAAGATAGGTTTGCAATGTGTGATCATGAAAGGAAAGATCTCTTAAAAGTAACAAGGAAATAGGCAGAAGATGACAAGAGGATCTATAACTTAAGAATAAAAAATGTAAGTGAAGAAGCAGGAGTCAAAACAAATGAAATACAAAAGCTATTCACAGAAATAATTAAGGAAAACTTCCCAAGCATAGGAAAAGGAAATGATATTCAGATGTATTAGGCATACAGAACTCCAACGAGCTCAACCAAAACAGATCTACACCCAGACATGTAATAATCAAGATCCCAGAAATTCATCACAAGCACAGAATATTAAAAGCTATCAGAGAAAAGAAACCTATAAAGGAAAACCCATCAAAATCACATCAGACTTCTCAACACAAACTATCAAATCAAGAAGAGCTTGAAGTATTCCAAGCCCTGAAAGAAAATAACTTCCAACCCAGATTGATGTTCCCTGCAAAACTGTCTCTCAAAATTAATGGAGAAACAAGATGCTTCCATGACAAAGAGGAACTGGGGGAGTTCGTAACCACCAATCCAATCCTACAAAAAATACTGAAGGATATTTGAGAGACAGAAAAAAACACCAGGATTTCAGAAACAGTGACAGAGAGGCACCAATGAATGGGGCAGACAGTAGAATGAAGGACAAAAGTAATGGTAATGATGCTTCCTTTGAACAACATTTGGTCATCCTTCTAGTCATCCCATTCCCTAGAAACTTTGATTCTATTTTCTACTGTGGTGATATCAACTTTGTTAGAGTTTATATGTGAACCAGATCATGTATTATTGTTTTCTCATGTTTGGTTTGTTTCAATTAGCATAATGTCTTCTGAGTTCATCCATGTTGTCAAAAACAGCAGCATGTCACTTTATTCTTGTGGCATAACACTATATTATTTTTGTATACACATCTTCATTCCCATCCATCCATCAGCAGACACCTTAGCTGATTCCACATCTTGGCTATTGTGAACAGTACTGTAATGAACATGGGAATGCAGATATCTCTCTAGCACATGAGTTTCATTTTCCCGCCATATATGCCTAATGGCCGCACTGCTAGATAATAAGTAGTTCTATTTGTAATGGTTTGAGGGACTTCCTTACCCTTTTCCATAATGAATTACTAATTTACATCCCCACCTACAGTGCGCAAGAGTTCTCTGTTGTCCACATCCTTGTCAGCACTTGCTATCTTCCAAATTCTTAAAAATAGACCTCCTAACTGGATTGAGGTGACAGCTCACCATGATTCTGATTTACATTTCTTTCACAGTTAGTGACCTTGAGGCTTTTTTCTTCCATTTATCTATTGGCCCTTTGCACGCCTTCTACTGAGCAGTGTCTATTTAAGTCTTCCTAATATTTTATTTGGTTTATTTATAGTCTTTTCTTTTCTCTCTTTACTTGTTTTATTTTCCTCTCAACTGAGTTGTTTGAGTTCTAAATATTAATTCCTAAGTGACAGGTATAAAATTTACAAATATTTTTTTCATTTTGTAACTTTATCCTGTTGTTTTACTTCTTGTGCAGCTTTTTAGTTTGATATGCTTTCATTTGACAACTTGGCTTTTGCTTCATATACTTTTGAGGTCTCATTCCAAAAAGACTCCTGCCCAGACAAATGCCATGAAGAGTTTAATAAATATTTTCCTTTTAGCAGTTTTAGAAATCAAAGTCTTACATGTACATTTTTATCTATTTTGAGTCAATTTTAATACAGTGAGAAATAAGATCTAGTTTAGATTTTGTACTATAGACAGACACTTTTCCTAAAAGCATTTTTAAAGGAACTATATTTTCCCTGATATATGTCCCTGGAAGCCTTGTCACAAAACTATTGGCTATGAATGCATGGCTTTCTTTCTGGACTTACTGTTTTCCCTCTGTCTCTGTGTGTGTGTGTCTCTCTGTGTCTCTGTCTCTCTCTGACAGTAGCATGCAGTTTTGATTATTATAGTTATTTGGTATATTTTAAAAGTCATCTAGTGTGATCCTTCTTGTTTTCTTCTTTACAGTCAAAATTGATTTAGGTATTCAGGGTTTTTGTCATTTCACACAAGTTTTAGGATTCTTTTTCTCTGTCTCTGTAAAGACTCTCACTGGTATGTTGATGAAATTGCACTGAATCCGTAGATTGATTTGAGTAATACAGACATTTTAATAACATTAATCCTTCCCATTCATGAGCATAAGATTTGTTTTCTTGTATTTGTGTGTTCTTTTCCTTTCAATCAATGATTTTAAAAATTTGATTCCTATTCAGGGCATGGAGGCACATGTACATAATCCCAGCATTTGGAAGGCTGAGAGCCTGGATTACCTAGTTATTTCAAGACTAGCCTGTACTATTTATCAAGAACCTGTCTCAAAAAGCACACATACCCACATACTTACATACATACATGCATGCATTGATTTCTAGATATTTTATACTAATTTTAGTTAGTTCTTTTCTTAATTTCTTTTTCAGGTAGTTTTCTGTTAGTGCATAAAATACTACTGATTTTTGGTATGTAGATTCCATATCCTGCAATTTTACTGATCATATTTACTAGTTCTAACATCTTCAGATGTCCTTACAATTTTTTGTTGCAAAGATAGTTAACTGCCTCAGCATATCAAAACAATCATTCACCATCATCAAATTGGATCCCACAGATACAAGCAATGTAAACCATACACAAATCAGTAAACATGATATTTTACATTAACAGATTGAAGGGGGAAAATTATGATTGTAAAATAAGTACATGAAATTAAATGACAAAATTCAGAACGCTTTCATGATAAAACTCTCAATAAATTAGCTCCAAAAGCAATCTATGTTAACATAATAAAGGCAATATATGACAAAGCCCAGTTAACATCATATCAAAAAGGACAAGTATTGAAAGCTTCTGTTCTAAATATTAGATGATAATGATATATCAAAATCTGTAACAAGACAAGGATGCCCTTTTTACCATTTCTGTCCAACATAAAACTGGTAGTTGAAAAGAGAGCAATTAGGCAAGAGAAGGAAATAAACCCATCCAAATTAGAAAGGACCAAGTAAAAAAGTTTTGAAGAATTGGACTCTTTTTACAACTACTCTGGATAAAGTAATAAAAGTTATTTTGTAACTATAAGTACTGCATCTGAAATCTACAATCATTCGTATTTTTTTCTGGTTAAGTACAGGATAATGAAAGCTAGGTGAGGATCTCAGTAACACCCTCCTTCCTCTCAGCATCATCACTAATGTCCAGATTCAACATCACAATCCTAAACAAAGTTCTCATCTCCTCATAGCTAGGTTGTTATAAGATCTCCTGTTTTCAATCTATTAAGTGCAACATTCCCAAATTAATCTCTCTAAAAACCCAATGTTTGTATATACTATGCTGATTAAAGATATTCATTGTGTTCCCATTACAAGTAGGGTAAAATCTAAACTGATTATTTTGGTGCTACGTTCTTATAAAGTAATTTTAATCCGCTTTATTATTTTAATCCTCCACAATTCCTCCATTGATTCCTGTCATCCTAATCAGTCCAAATTGCTCTTCAGAATAAATCACAGTTTCCTGCATCTGCCCTGTGGCTTGTGTTATTTTGATATTGTAAGTAGCTTGAATAAATTCCTAAATATCTTTCTCTCTTTCTGTCCAAGTCTTCCCATTATTTATTCTGTCAATCTTTGGAGACACTAAAGGAGAGGATGGTGTCATATATCCAGGAGATGCTTCTCAAAAGACCCATTTTAAATCAAGAGAAGTGCTGATTCAAAGAAAGACACCACCAAGGGGACACCCCAAAAACAATAGGAGAGAAAGGAGGTTATTCTCATCTTGCCAGTGCAGTAGCAGAATGAAAAGCTCTACTATTTGATCAAGTGATTTGCCAAGTCAGAAGATCTGAGCAAACAGGAAATCACAAATCTAATGTAAGGGCTGAATTAGAGAATGTAGAAGTATTGATATGTCAGAGCCCAGTTCAGGAGTATTATGACTGCACCTTCCACAGCTGTCCCCATCCTGTGGCACTGCATGATTTGTGGGGCTGGAGATTTACCCACTGGAAATCCCACTTGAATTGATTCAATCCAGTCTCCAAGGCAATTATGAACCTTTCTGAGGTAAGTTTAGCATACAGATATTGCACTTGCTTCTGAGATTATGAAATCAGTTATTTCTATTGCTCATTTGCCAATGAATTTTATGATTCACCTTTCATATTATGGCTCGATTTTTACTTAATGTTTATGCTCTTGTTCAACTATCTGTAGTTTTGCCTAATATAACTTTATTAGAAAGACATTAAAACATTATCAATCTAGAGATTTATATCTATTATTTTATATTTTACTTTTAATCTACCACAGCAATATATTTTTTATAAATAACCAAACATTTCATGACCAGAAATATATCATGCTAACTTACTTTTATTTTTAAGTCCAAAAGGTAACCTACTAAGAAGTTCCTTTGTGAAGCTATTTCAAAACTAACAAAATTTACCAAAACACACAATTTCAGAAATAATCGTATTAATTAAATTTCATATGAAAGACAGTTATACTCAAGAAAGCAATGTATTTCAGCCAGAATTATTCAATGCAGCAGAAATCATCTCTGGCTAATTTAAAATGAGCATAATTTAACATAAAGATATTTTGTAGTTCAAAATTCATGGCAAAACTCAAGAAGTCAATTCAGAATATGAAAGATAAGAAAGAAATTCTAGGGTCCAGGTGACAGACCCATTTGAGCACCACCATTGAACAGAACAGCTCTTATAATAATATTTAAACTGCTCACATTCTCAGCCTTGGGAGAACACAATTGGCCTATTTCAGCTCATTCATACTTTCCTCTGACTATCACGACTGTACAAAACTGGGGTAAAATAATTTGTCCACAGTGAATCTTGGGGCAGGGAGCCTCACTGTGCCTGCCTGGTAAGTGTGAGGTCCTAAGTTCAATTCCAGGAACAAAACAAAATGAATCTTGTCAGTCTCACTGAAAGAAGAGTAATGGATGTAGCTTTAAAAATTAAAAAAAAAAAAATAAGCCAGAAGAACTGATGCACATTACAATCCAATGCGTATAAAATTGTGTAGTTTTATAGATTAAGATTCACTTTTGAGACAAAATTTTAGTTTAGAAATGAAGCAGGTGGAATGAGAATAGAGCAAAGGGCTATTAAAATTTGAATATTTTGCTGAGGCTTTAAGCTTGAGGCAAAATTGTTCTCAGAGTATTAGTATGAGGTTTGGAAAAATAAGCACAGTCTGTCAATTACGAAGACTGAGAGTAGGCAGGTTGCCGGTTTCCTGCCCTTCACTTTCTCTGCTTCAATACTTCCTTGAGATTGTTAGTGACCCAGTCTCACTCTGAATAGCAACTTTGTATGGGGAACCTAAGTCTTTCACTGTGAAGACAGAAGAGACAAATTAACAGAACAGCAATGTTGTTACTTGACATGGATTTCTTTTTTGTTCAATTTTTTATTAGTACATATTTTCAGTACATGATGATTACATTTCTCAAGGGGAGTTGGTACATGTACATAACATGTCTTTATTCTTTCTTTATCTCCTTCCCCTTTTTCTCCACTCTTGCCCTTTTGGTCCTCTTCCCTTTGGCAAATATCTATCTTCCTATTTCCTATTCTCTTTATACATTGAGTTTATCATAGAGTAGAAAATTATGAGATATTTAAGCTTATGTGTCTGATTTATTTTTCTTAATATTATGCTTTCAATGTACAGTCCATTTTCCTACAAATCATTCTAGTTGTTTCTACTTTATGGCAGTGCTTCATTGTGTACAAATACAATACTTTATTTACCCATTCGCCTATTGATAGACTATTTTTTAATGCTCAAGCTTATCTAAGCAAAGTAAAATTATGGTTATGCAGAAATGTATTAGGTACACAGGAATATATGAGAAAAGTTGCCCAAGTATTCATCAGGCATTCCAAAACAAATGCAAAGGTCTTAGAAATATTTCTTTAAAGCATTTAGCATTTATATATACTTATAAATCTACAAAATGTTTGTTTATTTATTTATTTATTTATTTATTGGTATCAGGAATCAAACTCACGACTCTGGCTTGCTAGGCAGGTACTGTGCCACTAAGCTATATCCCCGGCCCTAAATCTACAAAATATTTAGCAACTCATGTTATTCTGGAAAAAAAAACTTTGAGAAATTAGAACAAACTTAATTTTAAAGAAAATAATTTTATATCATATGTTTTACATGTTTGCATTACTTTTCACTGCTTTGTTTATCCTAAAGAATTGTGAGAATAAAGTGTATTATGGAAGATTCTAATTACCTTTAGTATCGGGGCTCAAATCTCTTGTGAGTTCTTGTAAACAGAAAAAAAAAACTATTGAGAAACTCAAATTTCTTTAGAATGAGGAGAGTTAGTCTCAGTATTTATACACTTTAAAGAATAACTCACATGGTTTTCAGAACAAAGTATTTAATTTTAGTAGTGAGTAAAATAAACAGTCAAAAAGAGTATAACTAGGACATATAGAAATGGTGATGACAAATATTGGCATTTTCCTTTCCTTATAAAAGAACAGAGTCAAAAACCAGAAAATACTTGCTTAATATTTTGACAAGCACAAAAAAACAATAAATCAGTCCATCTTCAAAAACAAATTTCTGCTTCAACTAGAGAACAGACATCAGTAAACTAGTGGATCTAATATGTTTGGAGCCATTGAATATTTGATGCTATTTCTAAAATTTATATTCCTCTTAATCTTTTATGAAGTGTGATTTAATATACGTGAAATTGTTTTACTTCTTGAATTACAAAAGAAGAATAAAAATATTCACTTTTATGGTTCTATAAGGATTAGGTGGGGAGACACCTGCCCTGCTCTAACAGTCTGCTGTAAAGTGAAGCTCACCACAGTCAGCGTATGTTAAGAGGGAAATAAAAATGTAGGACAGTGATGACACCGCAAGACCACACTTTCTCCACAACTACTTTTTTCTGGTACATGCAGAAAAGATCCTATATCTTATACGGCTTCTTCTTTATGAAAACAGCATGGCAGGTACCTGGCATGGTGGCGCACAACCATGACCTCAGAACTGAAAGGCTGAGACAGGAGATCACTGGGAGTTTGAGGCCAGCCTGGACTACAAAGTGAATTCAAGGCCAGACTGAACTGCATAGTGAAACCCTATTTCAAAAAGACAAAACGACATTATAAACTATGAACAAAAACATCATAGAACATTTCACACGCCCTATGACTATTGTTTATCGTGGATATTGCCATTGGCAGACACTGAAGCACTCCAACCCAAGTTTAGGCATGGCTAGGAAGTGATCAGTTTCTACTGAAGAGCACTTAAGAGTGTTTTAAACTCCATCTGCAGATATGAAACCAGTGTGCAGGCTAGTATTTATATAGGGTCTCTGTTGCACATTTTCTATCACAGGAAAAAAAGGAAGCATCATAAAAATAAAGAATTTCTATGGGCACTTTTATAGTACAAGATATTGTTTTCTAAGAACAATGTTCTTATAGCAAATCCTGAGAACAGTGAACAAAGGCACATACAATTCTACTAAATAGTACTTTCAAAGAGACATAAAAATGTGTGTGTGTGTGTGTGTGTGTGTGCGCACGCGTGCTTGTGCATGTGTGCATGCGCTTGCTTTGTGAGTGGTGAGCAAGTGAGTCTAACAGAAACTGAAATCTCAATGTAACCTCAAAATCCTCTCAAAATTACTGACCCAAATTCCTATTTCCACGTGGTACTCCCACTGGCAGTAGTCTCTCTGACTTATCACCTGATAATAGAGTCCCTGTTTAATATAAAGGTACCAGAACTATACAGACATCATTATTTGGCCATTTGATTTACTGTCTAAAAATGAAAACTTCCTGAGATAGCAACACAAAGACTTTCTTGACACATGGAAAACACCGATAATAAAATGTGGGAAATTTTGTATATTTTGAAATTATAGGAAAAAATGATATTGTGGAGTTTTTAAACAGTGAAAATGCTAGATCTTTATTTTATTCCTTATTTTTATTATTTATTTATTTTTGCTGTTTTGCAGCATGGTTGAGCTATGTAGCCCAGGTGGAGTTTCAAACTTGCAGTAATCCTCCTGACTCAGCCTCCCGAGTACTAGGATTACAAGCATGCACCACTGTGCCCAGCTGCTGATTTTTAAGGATCTTCTTATCTCCTGTGGTGTTAATCACAGTAAGTAGCTAAATAATCACTTCATTCTCTGATGAAGCACTGCTTTACAAATGACTACCTCAGAAGATTTCTCTCTTTAGCTGGATTCAGATTAAAACAGCCTGGATATTTAGAACGTACCATAACTAAGGTGAAAAAAAAGTAACTTGTGAAACTGGCACCACCCTAAGCAGTAGAAAGAAGTCCAGTATTGAGTCAGCCCTCTGTATGTATCCATTGATTCTGCTTCTATCAAGTCAATCAGCCATAGACCAACAATACTCTGAAAAACATTGTACAGAACAGTGTAGACTTTTCTCATTTATTCCCTGAACAATAAAATGGTGTCATTATTTACATCACTTTACATTGCATTAGATATTTTAAGTAACCTAATGATGAAGTAATTATGAAAGTATAAGGGAATATGCTTGTAGGTTGTATGAAAACACTATGCCATTTTATAAAAATGACTTGAGTGTTTGCAAATTTTTTTATCAGCAAGGAGTCCTGGGGCCCATCCTCCATGGGGATACAGAGACGGTCCAGTACGTGCAGGGTACAAATCCCAGTACTGAACAAATCCCACATAAGGCCCGCCCCCCTACACTCTAGAGCTATGCATGCCAGGTGACAGGCAAAACTGGTGCTCAAAATGTTTTAAAAGACTAAACAAATAAATGAAAAGATAATTTTGGCTAGTGGCAAATGATGAAAGGATCATGATGAAAGGAAGTCAGAATGCTCCAAGTGGAAACGAGGCTAGGGAAACACTTTGTTGAAGAGATGCTATCTAATGTGAGGCTGAAACCAAGAAAATCACTAATTTATTGAAAAATTTAGGGTCAGAGTTTCCCAAAATATGAAAAATCCCCCCAGGTGGGAAGAAGTACAGTCTATTTGAAGAAAAGAAGTCCGTGTTGGAAATTATACAAGATAAAGTCTGGGACTAGCTCGTGTGAGTTTTGGATAATTGATAAGGGATCTGGATGTAGTAAGATGTAGAATGAAATGTTTGATTTACACTTTAGTCCTTATGGATACCAACTGGAGTAGAAACAGGGTGGTTAATTTAGAGGCTTTTATAGAAGTCCGTACAAGAGATAAGACATTTAGACTAGGGCAGTAAAAATGTTGGAAACTGGAGATAAGATGGTAGAGATGTAGAGAGGCAAAAGGATTTTTTGTGAATGAGTGAAATGCCTATTCCATAAGTTTCTTCCAGCATAATTTATTTACTCAATTAAAAGTAACTGCTGAGCAAAAATAAGTTCTATTTTTGTACTGGCAATACAACAGTGGAAAAAATTCCAGCATAATATATTAGACTAAAAAATAGACATAATACTTAAAAATAAAGTCATTAGCCCATCTATTATTCAAATCCAAGCATTAAAGAAAATCCCAAAGGGAAAAAGTTATATACAGTATGATTCTGCAATGCTAAATAGTTTATGGGAGTCTTGTGGCAAACATTTGAGTTACATGGAAACAGATTCAAAGTCTGAAATTTGCATGCCAAAAGTTTATTGGGAATAATTTGCGAGATCATTACCTAATCAGGCATGGTAGTGCATAATTAATCCTAGCACTTGTGAGGATGAGACAGGAGAATCCTCAAAAGCTCAGCACCAGCCTAGGCTACTTAGAGAGTTCAAGGCCACACTGAACTACATAATGAAATACTGCCTCAAAAAGATAAATAAAATATATAAAAAGAAAAGAAAAAGTTGCAGTGATAAGGCAGCAAAGCAAGCTGATTGTCCACCTGTTTGTGTGCAGGGGAGCAATTGGGCTGTCACGCGGCCACAACAGATAATTTAGCCAGTTCTATGGAGAGCTCTGAAACTGGGATGGACCTTCAGTGGTGTCCCCGAGCAGGGTGTGAGGCTGGAATTTCATATCCCCAAGTGAAGCAGCCATTATGCATATGTAATACAGCTTTATTATAGTTTGCATTTATGCAATATAATAGTAAAATTTTAATATTACACAATGATATCAGAAATATAAAATTCAAATCTGCTTTGGGAAATAAAAATAGGATGCTCTATATCTCTGAACTTTAAAGTGTAATAAATGCACTTGTCCTTGTCAAGTGGAAAAGCATAAAGGGCTTACACTTTGTCATTAACGATTTTGTAAAAGAAAGCTTTGATTTACTCTGAGGAAATTAAAAATGTACAGCTACGGGTACTTGGAAAATTTTGCCTCAATAAACAGCGTATATACTATTAGCACTGATGTTATTTATTTATGCATAGTAGAATTACATGTCTATATAAAAAGTCAGGCTTATGAAAATTTCTGAAAGACTTTCCTAGCTACATAAAAGAATGAATATGCAGAAACTTATCGTGGGCTTCCTTGTAGGAGGTGTGGAAAAACTCCCCTGACTTCTATAGATAGAGGTGCACTGAAATGCCTAATCAATAGTCTGTGCTAGTTTCTATCTGACAACAACCTAACACACCTTACTTCAGAGAGAGGAAACTCTGTCCTGTCGAGAAGAGATGGAAACATTACCAGAGGAATTTTTGGTTGTGCTCCTAAGAAGGGCGGCCAGCAGCAGCAGCTGGTGTCCTGTGAATGACAATGGGCACTCTTCACAAGCCCAGGGGTCAGGCTTGGAAACATTCTTATCTTCTATAAAAGGTCACTTGGGTCAAGTGTGATTTCATCTGTGACATACTTTTGAATTGAAACATTTGTACTATGGTCAATGTTAAAGGACAAATTTCAGGATTCCTTGCAAGCTCTCACAGGGAGTAGACAAAAGATATACTTTGAAAATCCACCTTACTCTGATTAAATTTCTTCAGGAAATTGATTTTAATATTAATTTAACTAGGTTGAAAGCTGGTTTGCAGCCCTAGAAAATTTCTCTTGCTCTTAGAGGAAAAAAATAGAAAAAGATGTCAACTGTGCAGATCCCATTCATCATGAAAGTTTTCCTTTTGAAAGGTCAAAAATAGAAGATGATTCTGTTTTCTTTTGCAGATGTAATGCTGTGTACCTTTTAGAACTTGAGATTAAAATGCATTTAATTTTTGTCTCATTTTGTGCATGATTACATACATTTGCATGACAAATATATTCAAGGTCATACAAGAAAAGAGTAATTAATGCCAAAAATATGATTACAAGCAACATTATTTTTATTCTAAGTTCAGAATATGTACCAAAATACCACATTGCTTTGTTTCATAATTTCTTGATAAATAATAAATATGAAATGCCAAAACACTATCAATCAATATGTACTCAGTAAAAAATGTCAAGCCTTATATTTAGAAATTTCAAGGACACACTACAATCCCCTACTAAAAAAAGAACAATTTGCTTGGGGCAATAATATTGCTTTGTTTTTAAATATCAAACATAAATCATTCTCTTAATGAACTTTATCTTTAACCTTCATTTAAAAAATACACAAGTGTCCTCTGTCATAGAAGATGCCAAATAACATGCATCAAAAGAAATTAATAGGCAATAGAACTTGATGAATCCTCCTGGAGAATATTTTCATGTTGAAAGCTTGGCAACACATCCTGTGACTAATCATGATAATGACAAGTGCTCAGCTCCATATAAACTGGACTTTTCCTTTTTTCTGGACTTATCTTTCTTTTTCCTTGAGGAAGATTAACATTTTTTTCCTGTGATGTCTCACTTCCTTATCCAAATTTTATTTTTCCCAAAAGCTCGCAGACCACCAAAAGAGGAAGCAGTCTTGTTCTCAATCCAGTTCAAAGTATTTTATATTTCCAGTGTTCAGCACTGATCTCACAGCATAATATTGTCCATGCCATCTATTTAAACATTTTAGAAGGATTCGGATGCATGCTACCCTCTGGAAGGAAGAGGTTGGATAATCAATAGGTAGTCCACACTTGATTTGCTTGAATCTGAAGATTTACCTGGCTAAACACAATCTTCCTCTGGTTTACCAGAGATCAAAATCTTTGTATGAGGGTAGCAAGAATGATAGAAGTGACTATCACTGAGTGCCATCACAAGTTCAATAAATGACACATTTTCCCAGTAGTTTATAACAATATGAGTAAAAAAGCATTATTATTCCTATATCCTCTTAAAAATTTTGCCCTGGATGCTAAGTAATCAGGATTACAACCAGAATACGGTCAAGATTTCTTGTAGGTAGTATTTTTCATGCTTTGTTCTATAACATAAACTTATATTAAGAAGTAGCTTTGGTGTTTTAAACTCTTAAGAACGTATCAAATATTATTATTCATTTAACAAAACTAACAACTTATTGGGCTCAAAAATGAAGTATCAAATCACTGACAAGATACATTTTAAATTGTGTTACATTACTAAAGAAAGATTATGTCTGAATGTGTCCTAGAAACATTTTTTAAATATATTAATCAAAGTTCTTTATTGGTAAATTATCCATGTGGGGCAACAGCAAAATGGAGATTTACTCATGTTTCTGAATCCTATGATTGGTCGATTTATAATGTGCTCTACAACTGAAAGAAGAGGCAATTTTTTCTACCTAATTAAGCCTGCTGACAGGATACTTCCCTGTAGGTGCAAAGTGTGCTGTCATTTGGAGCTCTGCTGCCTGTCTCCTACAGAAGGCAGTGCTTTCAGATCTGAAGATATCTGCAGCTGTTCAGCGAGTTGAGTAATCACTTTTAAATTTTTTCTTCCTCAAAATAAAAATAATCTGGGGACTGATTCTTACTTTCTGTAATATTAGAGCTTGGCATTTTTGAAAACGTATTTGAAACTCGATTTCGCAAGTCAGCCCACCTCTGAAAATATGAGCCTCACTTTCATTTTTTTTTTATTTAAAGAGGAAAAAACAAAACAAAATAAAACAGAATAAAGGGTAGCAACAATACAGTATTCCAAGGATAAAAGGAGAAGTACAACAGCAATAAAACCTAAGAAATTATTACTTGACTAATTACATACTGACTTCTTTGAATTAGTTGTTCAAATTACAAAGTTAAAACATGTAAAGTAGACATTCAAACAGTGAGA
>PVJX010029675.1:0-22688 GCA_004027295.1 Dolichotis patagonum | reverse complement strand
ATTACTTATCCACATCTGGAACATGTGGTTAGTGTGAATTGACTTTGTGAAGTGAAAATGCCCTTTGATTTTACAGTGGGAGCAAAAATAGTCACTCTTTATCGAATAGGTACTATCGTGCCATGTTCTATGCTAAGTACATTATGTATTGCATTTACTCTTCATAGTAGCCCCGCTTAGTGGGGTAAATGCTGTTCTCCCCATTTAACAAATAAGTAAACTCACAGAGATTAGATCAGAATTTAGTCTTAAGTCACATGACCCATAAATGACAGTACTGGAGGTAAGCACAGGTCTGTCTCCAAAGTTTGGTTCATATGGTGATGAGTTGATTTATTGAAATATTGCGTTTCTGTCAGTAGATTTTTAAAAGTTTTAAATATTCTTTACTATTAGATGGTTTGTCATAGTTATTTGAAATTCTCCAACTGGAGCTCATACATCATTTTGTAGGATTTGTCATTGATTATCAATATATAGAATCAATATATAGAATGGAAAAATGCAGAGATTAACAGGACACAGTTTCGATCTTTTTTTTTTTGTACCAGGGATTGAACTCACAACCTCACACTTGCCAGGCAGGTGCTTGTGCCCCTGAGCTATATCTCAGGCCCCACAGTTTCTGTTTTTAAAGAGCTTAATATTCAGTGGGAAAGGAAGTTGCATATATAGTTACTAGGCAAGGAAATATATCTCTTAAATTTGCTCAGAGTAGTAATGCTCAGCTTTGAAAAGTTTCTGAAGTATATGGTTTCAGATTCTTGCTAACCTATTAAACAAAGAGATATCTTTCTTTGTGTTACACTGGGAAATGGCAGATATGCGATTATTAGGTCAGTCCCAGAAACATCTTTTATTTCTCTCTCTGGAAATACAAGGTGTGTAACCTAGTTATGATTTGAAACATATGAGATACCCTGAAGGTTAGGTTACAGCTGATGTTGAATTGTGTGTAAACTGTAGCAATGGATGAATGGAATTATATGTAATACTTTATCTTAGGTCTTTTTTTTCTCTCTCTTTTTTTATACTAATTATATTCTTGACATATTCTTTAAAAAAAAAAAGAAATGCATAGCAGAGGGAAAGATGAAATCTTCAAGGGCATGCTGCTAGCCAGTCACTACAATGCACAGAATGGTTAGTGACAAAGACACACGGACTGGACTTGCCCAAAGCTGGACACAGCAAGTATGCAAAATGATTGGTGAGAGGCTAGAAATGGGAATCTTGTTTTTTTTTTAAAAAAAAAATCAGAATAGTAATCCTCAAGTCAAATGATTTACCTTTTTCCTGTAAGCAATTAGGAACTAGTCAGTGTTTTGAAAATCATATTTGCATTTTAGAATGGTAACTTTGGCAGCAGTATGAGGAATGAATTTTAGAAGGAGGAGACAGAAAGCTCTAGTCCATGAAGAAAAGCACAAAGAATGAAAAGGGCAATAGAAAATGAGGAATTGGGAACATTGGCAGGTATCCTCTATTTAGTAGTCTATCGAACCCCAAGTCATCAATATAAACCCACAGATCTCTCTCTTCTTGCCTTCTCAAAACCTGCAGTTCTCTCATTAACCCCCTGGCTCACAAAAAACATACTCTGAAAATTTTCTATGCCTTAATCTTCTGCCCCGTCTTTCTATTCTTCTTCATTAACAGGAGCTTCTACCTGCACCTTTCTCAGGGTTGCAGTGTGGGTACTGTAGCTCCCACTCTCCCTGTCCTCTAGGCAGGACGAAGAACAGACAGCTGAGTCAGTTCCTTCAAAAGAGCTTTTGTAGAATCTCTTTCTACTTCCATTCAGTGAGCCTCCCCAAATGACAAGGGGGTGAGAAATACATAGCCTGAAAAAAAAAAGCTATTAAGAAAGGAGAATAGATATTACATAGGTACCACAAATTTCTGAAGCTCTTCCTTTGATTTCATGCCCCCTTCTAACACATTTCTTTTGCTTTTTATATAATTTCTTATAAGATACCTGTGTATATTTTACTTCCTTACTTCCCATTCTGTCTTTCACTGATCAAGATTCTACCCACTCCACACCCATGTTGCTTAATCCCATGAACAAACTACTTTTCTTCATGCTCATCTTCGTAAGAATCCAAGTATTTCTCTGTGGAACACTCTCCTTGCAGCTTCCTTAGCATTATCCTATCCTGTTTTTGCTTGTACTCCACTAGCCACTCCTCATTCTCCTACCGGCCCTTTCTCCTTTATTCAACCTTAATTCAAAACTCCTTTCATCGCTTCTCTACTGTCTCTGATCTCACCCAGTCCCATACACTTAAGTGATATCTTATGCTATCGACTCTCAAATTCATATCTCCAGCCTGGCACCACACATCTGATCTCATTTATTTAATTGTTTCATTGGCATCTCAAATAGCTTCTTTCTTAAAGTTAGCATGACCAAACTGAAAGTCTTTTTTATTTTATTTTAAAGAGGAAAAAAACAAGGAAAATAAAACAGAATAAAACCAATCAAAATAAAGCAGTATAAGTGATACAGAACTTCAAAACCTTATGAAATCAACAGTAGTTACCATACTGCCTTTTGTTGTCTTCAAAATAGCTGCAGATACCTTTGGACAAAGTAAAAATTGAACAGAACAGAATAGAAACAATAAAAACAAAACAATGAATGCAATAAAGGACTTCAAAACAAGCCAATAGCAAATCCAAAATGGTTACCATACTATGTCTTGCTTTTTTTTAAAATAGTTTCTCATGCCATCAGATTTAACATAATCAAATAAAACAAAAGAGAATAAAGCCCAACCCAATAAAACAATGAAAATGATATGGTTTCCAGGTGGGGACCACTTCCTGGTGAGGCCTGGTTCTCTCCCTCCGCAGTCTGCGAGTGGCGCTGACTCACAGAGAGAGCCTTGGGTCTGGCTGTCCCCACTCCGACAGCAGCCTGCACATGGTGCTGGTTTCCATGCAGGGATCACTTCCCTGTGAGGCCTGGTTCTCTCCCCCAGCCCAAACTGAGAGTCTTAAATTTCCCTGACCCCAACCCCAAACATGCTCTTCCGCTAATTTCCACCTACTCAGGAAATGGAATCTCTCCCTACATGATTTCCAGACCAACAACCAAAAATTAATTTTGACTCCTTTGTTTCCATCACTTCCTGCATCCAATCCATCAAGTCCTGCCAGTTCAACTACAAATGTTTTGTCAATGTTTCTTTACTGCCAGTACCACCACCCCAATGTGGGGCCCTAGCAGCTTACTCCTGGAACACTGCCATGTCTTTCTCCTTATTTTCTTTTTGTCTGCTTTTGCTCCTATTCAGTCCAGTGTAGGAATGAGCATTAGATTATGTGTGGTTTTTTCCTACTCAGAACCCCACAATGCTTCTCAATTGCTCTTAGAATACATAATTGAAATTCCTTGGTTAGACTTTACACATCCTTCTATTTCTCACCTCTTCAGCTTTCTCCTCACTTTATTCCAGTTGATCTTGTGTTAGATCCTAAAACACACTTAGATATCCTCTTATATTTGAATCTTAGAAATTGTTGTTCCTTCTGCCTAGAATTCCCTGCCCCTTGCTTCTCACATATAGGCTCCTTCTCATCCATCATCTTTAAACTAAAAATGAAACTAAAAATGAATCAAAGTCACCTGACCTTGTAAGCACATGTGAGATAACATACTGGTTACTGCCCTCTATTGTCTGTCACAGAATTTCTGCTTATTTCTATTATATATTGATGCAAGGTGGCAATTGTTTCCAAAAAATTATTTGAATATATACTATTTGTTACTTTCCAGACTGTATCCCCTGGACATTACACACTGTCTGACATTCATGAGGCACTTAGTAAACATGTGTTGGATGAGTCACTGTAATAAAAAAGGTAAATATATTATTTACACTTAGTCTCTCCAAAAGTCTTAAAATTTAGGTATTACATCTCCACCTTACAGAAGAGTAAACTGAGGATCAAAGACATTTTGAAACTTCTCCAAGAAATCCCAAGGACTAAGCAGAAAACACGGAATTCAAAGGCAAGTTAGGCAGGCTGTAGAGGCTGTTCTCTGCTGCCACGGTAGGCTGCCTACACAACACACACACACACACACACACAGTCTCTCCAGGGCATCAGTCAGCCTGGTGAGTCATTTTGTGCTTTAGAGATAAAGAGTCAAGAAAACAGTACCAATTGCTTAATATGAGACAAATAATTGAAAAGTCATCCTGAATTTCATTATCTTCCCACTACTAATTGCCACTCATTAAAAACTTGATCTGAAGTCAGGAAGAAATAATTTTAATTAGCAATGGGATAGACTTTTTTCCTCAGCAACAAGTCTAAAATCTCAGTTTACACTGAAGGAGGCTTCCGTTGACAAGAAAAATGACAGTTTCTACAAAGACTACAAAAAGTGCTGAAATTGGTCCAGGTTGCTTGAAACTTTCTGGAGATATTCTTCATCTTTAAAACAATGATATTTCCATGGTTTCCAGCTTAATTATAAAGGTTTCCTTTTGGCTTGGTTACATTTTTCTCCTTTTTGCATATAGGAAGATCAAGGTTAAACTACAAAACTATAGTTACATCCCTCCCTTTACTTCCTTTTTAGTAGGTACCTATTAAATCTCTACAGTAGGAAGATGTTATAACACATCTTTCCCCAACTTTATGGGGAAAGACTTCCTGTTTGGTGTCTTAAAATCAGCCATGATAGAAATATTTACACCACAGAAGTTGGCAAATGTTGTAAATCAGGGCACTCCTCACTCCCACCCTCCGAACCAGTTTTTTTTTTAATTTTTTTTTTTTTTAGCCCTGAGTTGGATCCCCAGCACCGCACAAGGAAGAGGAAGAAGAAGCAGAGAGGGGGAGGAGGGGGGAAGGGAGAAGAAACAGGAGAGGAGGGAGGATGAGAAGAAGTGGAGCAAACCAGTTATTAAAATACTTACCTCCATAAATACATGTAGGGAAATTGGGAATCCACACGGAATCTTGCAGTACACCATAGATATTATCAAAATGATGATGAGAAAGAGCAGTTATCAGATTCTGAAAGGAGAAAGTTGTAAGAAGAGGGTCACTTTGACAGAAAGTCTGATCTTCGTGTCACAGAATACCACCAACCACAAGTGGCCCTGGAAGAAGACAGCTAGAAGAATAAATTCCATTCCCAGTCTTGTCTCCTAGAGCTCACCTCCCCACTTGCTTCCAATGTCAAACCAAGCAGATGTCAAGAGGCAAAGAAGCCCATACAGGTCGGGCCCTGGAGCAGAGAGTAGGGTCAAAAGTGCAGGGACAGATGGAAGATATACATCCTGCTAAAACAGTGCCATGTCTGGCACATAATAGAAACTCACTATTTTGTGTTATTATTGTTGTTAGTGTAGCTCAACAGAAATTTATTAACTATTATGCTGAGTATTTCCCCCCTCAGGAGTTCAGTATCCAATGAAAAGACATGTACATTAATAAAATAAAATGCACATAGTATAATATTAGCAGAGGAAAATATGTCTATCTCTATAACATGGCAAACCCCCAATAAGCAGAAATGCTCATAAAAATGATCAATAGATATCTGTTAAATGGATGTGTTCTTATTTCCCCATAACATCCAGCACTGTTTATTATAGAATCTTTAACAGGGAGGAGATGGGAAGGGAAATAATTTCTGATATGTGCCAGTGGCTTTCCTCTACTATCTTATTTCATCACCAAAATAAAAAAAATTGAAACAGAATGTTACAATTAAAGTTTGAAACTGGGCATTGGCTCACACCTGTTATCCCAGGTACCTGGGGAGCTGGGTCAGGAGTCTCACAATCTGAAGCCAGCCTGGGAAACTTAGTGAGACGCTATCTCTAATAAAGTAAAAAAAGGCTGAGGATGTAGCTCAGTGGCACAGCACTTGCATAACATGCACATGGACCTGGGTTATATCCTCATGATTTAAAAAAAAAAGACAATAAACAATATAAAATTTCAAATGAGGAACCAACATGATAAATAATAGATTCTGAGTAGTGCTAGATCTACAATAAGCAACAAATATCAAAACTGGTGTTCACAAGTTAGCTGGGTAAATTATGCACATCAAGGGCCAAGCTTGGGACACAATACAAGATTTTGAAAAGTAAATTTGGGGAAGAAAATTTGAGGAATTACTGGCGTGCCAGGACCTCCTCCCATGGTATTGAACCGAACCGAAGAAACCTGCCTCTGTTCCAGCTGCACATTCTTACCCTCTCAACTCAAGTATACTAAAGAGGGCTTATATACACAGATCCTAGAATACATCCTCTGGAACTTAGGTGTTTAGGGATGTGATGTTTGAGTCCTACCCAGAGAATCAAGCCCTCAAGAAAAATGGGCCGGTAAATACTTGGGTAGAAAAACTAACAAAGGTTGTATTTGAGATCAGGCTGCATTCCCCGAGGCTTTTGATGGGCCAGGATCTTCTGTGTATCAGATGTCAGTCACACAAAAAGAGACATTTTGGAGGCATTTCAAATCTTGTTATGCCCCAATGGGTCTGGGTGGGACACACCACTAGAGAACCAGGAATCAGGAAGTGGCACCTGCCAAATGGGATTGCAGGTGGGAGTCCAGCAGCTGGAACAGAGGCAGGATGCTTCGGTTCCTGGTGAGGGCATTCTCATGGTTTGTGGGCAGCTGCCTTCCTTCTGCATGCTCCTGAGGGCCAGCAGCAGGGCATCCAGTACAGAAAGGACTCCAATAGACGACACAAGTCCACTAGCCATGCAGAACTGCTTTTCCTCTATCTTTCCCAGCATACTAGACCTGACCAGCTACTGCTGTAAGAGGACAGAAAGGAAGGAAGGAGAACCAGTTCCTGTTCTCTCCCTCCTCCAGTGTGGCTTCTGAGCTGGGTTCCTGTAGAAGTTTTCAACTGAGTGAACTGCAGCATTGAAGTAAATGGAGCTAAGCTTTTTAAAATCTGAGGACAACCAGGATATAGTGAGGTGTGCAATGTTGAAAACATTAGCTACTTCATCCGTTTACCCACATGAACTCCAGAAGAAAAAAAATAAACTGGTTATACATGTCCCTCATCTTGTCCTCAAGGATCCGTGTTAAAATAGTGTGAGCATAATCTCAGATCAAACTGTGTATTCTTTCTAATCCAGCACCTCATAGTCATGTGACCTTGAATATATTACACCCTTTGCACCTGTTTCCTTCCTAATATAGCAGGAATAATGCTCCTTTCTGTGGTGTGTATTCATTTGTCCCTTGATTAATGAACAGAACCACAGACACCAGGGAGCTATTTGGTTTCTAGCACCAGAGAGAAAAAATTGCTGAATAAAGTCAAAATACAGTTACAGTAGAGGCCTTGATGATAGTTTTTGTTGTCTAGAGATCGTTTGAGTCATGAGTCACAGGTACTTGTAACTGTCCCCAAATTCTAGTTTTATATCAACAATTCCTCTTCTTGAAACCATCAAACCACATAATGTGCTGACACTGAACACACTCATCTTTGATGTTTCACTGGGACTTTTCTCAAGTGCTTCTAATATGCAAGGTTATTTCAGACAAGCATAATTCATTTCCTGGTAACATGCCAAGGTGTTTTCTGCCTCACCAGACATTTTACCCACATCCATCACTCTCTCCTGTATTGTTAATCCAGACCGCTTCAGTGCCACATTATGGCCAGCACCAAAATGCTCATCAGAATTGCAAATACAAATTCTGGAGATTACACAGTGGACCTTATTGGTGACAATGAAGTCATGAAAGTGAGGTCATGCATTAGGTCATAATGAAGCCAAGAGTTTTACTTCTTAGCTCTTAACTAGCCAACAAATGTAGCTGCTGTTGTTTAGATCTAAAATGTTCCCCCCAGAGTCTCCGGTGTGGAGAAGGTGATTAGATGATGAAGGCACTATACTCATCAGTGGATTAACCCATCAATAAGTCCATGGTTGCAGGTGAAGTCAGGAAGGGTGTAGTGCTTTTCCCTGGCTCCTCCCTGTTTTCTCTGCTTGGTGGCTGCCATGGGGTAACCAGCTATCTTCCACTATGCTCTTCCACCAAGCTATTTCTGCCTCAGAGCCAACAAATTGTGGGTGAACCCACTGAAAACCATGAGCCAAAATAAACATCTCCTCCTTTAAATCGTGGGTGTTAGGTGTTTCATCCCCATCCCCGTAATGGGAAAGCCACCTAATGCACTGCTATTCTCATAATCCAGCCCTGGTCCTGACAATATCTTTCTCCCAGAGCCTTCATAGTATCAAAACAGGCAATCTCAAGCTTCACCTGACTTTTCACTCTACTCTTTGTCTGGCTCATAATGGGTCTCTCTGCCTCTCCTTATTTGGGAGATAAATGCAGCATTTATAAAATGTCACTGGTTCACTCTTAGCAATATGGTATGAAGAAACACATTCTACGAAAAATAGCTTCAAAATAACTATGTCTCTTATTTGTATATCTCAAACACCACAAAGGGAATATAAAGTTAGAACCCCATAATTTTTTTTTAAATTACCTTTCATTCTCTCCTATCTGCTACCCTCCTGTCTTGCAGCTGGTCCCTGTAAAAGTTTGCAAACAAAAGTTTTCTTCACCCTTCACTACACTCTATTGAAATACAATTTCTAACCATACTGTCTTGGAATCGCCTTTCTTTTCCCCTTTCTTTCAGATTCAGCATCACAAAGCTCCAGCAAGTCAACTCCTGCTCAAGAGCAGGGAAAATGACAAACTGGGGCTTTCCTACTTTAACAGATATGTCCCATCAAAATAGCTTTGCAGACTGACTCCGATCCAGTTTAGTCGAGGGGAAAAGGCAGCAACTGAATACCAGTTCTTACTTTAACAAGAACTGTAAATTGGAATAATAATGCTTTCCTTATTAGGTAACTAGTTGAAAAGCTAGAGTTTTCTAGGAGAGATAATCCCCCTTCCTCTTCTGACTGAAAAGGGATAGGAGAAGGATAGGAGGCAGCAGAGGCTAAAGTGAAAAAGTCGTGGTTGTCCAATAACGCCCAACAGCACGATGCCTTTAGCAAATGTACTTACATCTCCAATGTACTGTGTCCACTGCATAAAGCGTCGCAAATATCTTTTGCTTCTTTTCCTTCTGAGGACAAAGAGGTTGGAATTGTTTTTTTTTATTTCTGAAATCTACAATGGGAGAGTGCTAACAGGTTTAGTCAAGGACAAGAATTAAGTCTTTCGAATAATGGTCCTCTAAATGACGGTTACAAAAATTGCGTATCCAGCTACTTAAAATGGTGTTTTTGCAGAATACTACAGAAAGGCATGGGGAATTGCCAACAACAGAATAAGTAGGAAACAAATTGCATAAAGCATTACAGAATAATTTTGCTTGCTTAGGGGAAAAGAGCACGTACTTAGAAAAAAAATGTCAACCATTATCCTCTCAGGAGCTGGATGAGCTTTTACTTTTAATTTGATTTTCTTTTTCCTATATTTCCTAAAGTGTTACCACGTTGAGTATAAGTTTGAAAAATAAGTAAAACATACTCTAAAATAAATCAGCTCTCCAGTGGCCCTATGTGCATGAGAACAAGGCCATAGGAGTTCACTTGCCCCCTACCCCACCTTCTCAGGTTTCATCATGAGGTTCTCCCCTAGTTCACCTTGTGGCAGGGTAAGAAAAATAAGACTGGTAGAAGGAAGGCAACAAAAATCGTAATTTTAAAATTACAGTTTTAATAAAAACTGTAGGCTTCAGACACAAACTCAGTCAAAAATTCCTAAGGTTCTTAAAGACAAATAAACCTGAGCTCTTCCCTTTTACCTGTGAGTAGGTCACCCATCTTCACCTCTACCATGGGCCTTTCCCAATGAGTGAGCCTTCCCTACCATGGGCCTCGTCTATCACCTCTGACAGCTGTCACCTGAAAATGGGACATCACCCTTCCCCCACAGAAACAGCTGTCACCTTTCATTAGTAAATTGAATCCCCATTTTCCATAAATTGACAAGTTCTCCAGATTCACAAGGTTTACAGATTTCTACCCCCAAATGCTGCATAAATATACCCAGCACTAAAACATAAGCACCGCCCTCCTTTCTCTTCAGAGCCCACATCCTATTTCCTTGAGTATGTAGTTTCAAACTCTGCCTAGCAAACCTTACACTTCCTATGTAGCCTAAAAATTCTTTTTCTGTAATGGAAGTCAGTGAAACTGCAACCTGTCATCTAGGTAAGTGGAGTCAGGTTCTACATCTCTGCTTTGGGGACTTCTTTGAATGCTTTCCACTGACAAAGCTCCAGCAAGTCAACTCCTGCTCAAGGGCAAGGAAGATGATAAATTGTGACAACCTTACTGTGCCCACCATCCTCTCTGACCAACACCTACTCCCCCATCCCTGACTCCGTCTCCATCTTAGACTTCTAGAAAGCATACTGACAATGAGGAAGACTGAATAACCAGCAGCTAAGCAGAAAGTTTTAAAAAAAGGAGAAAAGAGAAAAGCAGGTTACTGCACTCTATTTATGTAGAAACTGATAGCAAGATGTTCTAGGTCACATCTGCTTCACTGAGGCGGTAGAACAAAACATCTGGAAAAGGCTCCTCAGATATACTCAAGGGCATCTCTGCGCAAAGCTAAATTTGGTTGCTGTATTTCCATGGGAACAAACATAGTCTTTATCTTCAAACCTTTTTATGAAGGGCAATTTATAGGCAAAATGATAATCTTCAATGTGCTCTTGAAAGTTTGCAGAAAACAAGGCTGGTAGCCAAAAGTCCTTGGTAAACACATCCCCATTTGGGGGTTGAAGCTCTGGTCTTCCAGACTTGCAGCCCAGTGTTGTCAGCTCACCTTATAGCTCCCTCTGGGCATGCACTTAGACAAATAAGCTCACAAGCGAGCAGAACACAATAATACTGTAAACACACTGACTGAGAATTAAAACATTAATTATATAGCTGCTATAAACCCAGAAGTTTCACCTCTATTCATACACCTAAAAAAGCTGAAAACATGTCCTCATAAATACTTGTACATGAATGCTCACAGCATCATTATTTGTAATAGTCAAAAAGAAACAACTCAAATGTTCATAAACTAATGCATAAATAGATAAAATGTGATGGATCTATGGAATAGAATATTATCGGGCAATAAACAAATGAGGTACTGATTGAGACTACAATATGGACAAACTTGAAAATTTCAGGCTAAGTGAAATTAGCCAGACACCAAAGTCCACATAACCATATAACTCCACTTATGCAAAATGTTCACAATAGGCTAATTCATATAAACAGAAAGAAAATCAGTAGTGTCAGAGTTGGGGTTGGAGGAAATTGGAAGATATTTTAATCAATACTTAATCAATTCAG
The DNA here is from genome assembly GCA_004027295.1 of Dolichotis patagonum. Taxonomy (NCBI): domain Eukaryota; kingdom Metazoa; phylum Chordata; class Mammalia; order Rodentia; family Caviidae; genus Dolichotis; species Dolichotis patagonum. Next base: position 11,346 of record PVJX010029675.1, on the reverse strand, counting down.
AATTTTACTTCAAGATGAAGAAAGTATTCTGCAATTAGGTAATGGCAGTGGTTGTGTAATCCTGTCAATTAACTAACGAACTATACACTTTAAAAAAGTAAATGTTATGTTATATAAAATGTCATATTTTGTGCATTTTAATCTCAATTTTAAAAAATTTAAAAGGATGGATACTTACCCTCCTAACTTACCCTTCAGGCCCTTAGATAAGAATTAAAGCATATTCATAACATTTGAGCAGCATAGATTCTGAGCAAGGGATGTTTGTATAATTTCAGTGCCTAGCAGTAACTGATGTGACCTATCAGTGGTCCTGGCCCCCACAAAACAGAACAACTTGGTGGGCACATGTGTGCCTGTGACTCACACCCAGCCACCTAGCTAGATACTGGTCTGAGCAAAAGAACCAGTTCCAGATCTCACCTGCTCCCATTTGGCGGAGGTTTTAATGTATTGAACCTGCACTGGAATTGTTTCAAGTCTCATGCATGACAGACCCTAAGGATACTGTCATTCGTGTCTGTATCTGGACAAGGATATGGCGGGCAGGACTGATAGAAAGAGATGGTAAAATCAGACAACTCTTAAGGCTACCCAGTGCAAAATCTGATCGCCAATCTTGAGTCTTATTATCTTCATTCAGTCTAATGGACCTTCTGTGGATATTTGTGACCTTATCCAAAACCATTCCAAATTCTTGGAATCACCTGATGAACACAGCTGCACCTTCTGAGGGAGTATCTGGCTGAGTTAGAAACCCTCTGGAGATGTGAAAAAACCCTGCGGAAAACACCACCATGTTGCCTTGTGCCTCACTGCACAATTAGTCTCAATGAACTATTTATTTGTTGACCTTCAGCTGGTTGCTAAAAAGTGATGGATAAAGAGGTCTCCATTGGGGTTGCTACAAAGGCAGTTTTCTTTTCTAAATAATGGAGCTGTCATTTCAACACAGCTGTGCCTTCAAACACAGGTCGCTGACCCAAGGAGAAGTAAAGCAAAGATAAACACATTCAGAGGCTAAACCAACGCCAAAAAGGTGCGGCATTGCCCATTAGATGTTCTTTTCACTTTGTGAGACTATCTTTCCACTTTTCTTTCCTTCTTCTCAAAACTTTTAACACTTATGGAAATAATATTTGTCAATTTAGATTCCTCTTTTCAGAGGGTTTCTGCATTATTTTGCTTCATATCCACGCTGCTTAATTCACAAATCGCATGTTCTATCTGTGCTCCTACCTTGCCACGTTTTTTCATCCTCTTGACTTTGTCTATGCTTCTCTCAGCAAAAGACATTTATGGAATTAACTGATTCCATATATTCTTTCAAGGATTTTAAGAGTTTCTCTTTTTCTTATTAATTAAATAAATGAATTTTTTACTATGAGAAAAGCAATTTTTTTACAAGTCCTGCATTTCTAAATATTGATGCAAACGCCCCAGGAAACTTATTTAACTTTGCTACCACAGCCAATTCCAAGAGCTAAAACAGTGTGTCATTGTTTTCCCTCATCTACTCCTAGGCTTCTGTTTCCATTTTCGCTAGCTGCTGGTAACTTAGGAAATTTCATTTTGCCTAAAAAAGGAAAAACCACCACCCTCAAATAGAGAACATTTTAGGCCAATTGCAAAGTTAGCATCATATGTTTTATACTGCCTGTTTTACGTATTTTTACAATCTCTGCTAAACTCAGACCCCTTGTATATCAACATAAGAACTTACAACTCATAACAAATCATTAGATAAGCAACAAAAGGAGAAGCTAGTTTACTCTTTTGTTTTTGTTTTGGGGGTTACATAAATCAAACGCCTATTTCTTCATTTCATAATCTACATTTCACTAATTTAGCCTAAGACATCTCAGGATCATTTATCTACTTTCAACTTTAAATACTATCATGACTTGTTAATATCAAATGTCCCTCACCCAGCGACCCTATAACAAAGACCATAGAAGGTGGAAGAAGTTGCTGCTTGAATCAACACGGTCTTCCCTGGTATTCTTTCCATATGCTCCAATAGCAGCTTGGGAACCTTTTCTGTGTTCTACTTCACAGTGTTCTAATAATCTATTTACTAAATTCCTTTTCCTCCTTGACTGAAATGTTCATGAGCTCAGGAACTGCATTTTACTGGTTGTTTTAGTCTTTCTTCCTGGAACAGAGGAGGTATTCAGTAAACAGACACTGTATGCAACAAAAGAATTACTGGATTTAGAAGAGCAGACAGTTCTGAGGATGTCAGAAGTAACTCAAGTTTTAAAATAACTGAAATGGCCATGTCACTTGTAGGAAGTAGATACAGAGCGCTTCTGCAGTGACTGTCTAAGCAATTCAAGGTCACAATGCGGCAACCACAATCATTTTTTCCAAAACCTTTTTATTTAAAAAAATTCATACTTCGAGAAAAGTTACTCCCAAAATAGTATACTAAACAGCTATATGCTTACCAGGTATTTAACAAAATAGTTATTATTTAGTGATATTTACTTTATTTACGACTATGAAATATGATTTTTAAATAGCTGTCCTATTTAACAAAAAAACAGTCTTTATAGAAATAACATCTAAACCAAAGCCATTAAAGGTCATTCCATTGTTCATGAATGAAGATATAATTCCTTATTCAGGTTTTCAAAGCCTTTTCTGGTCTGCATCTTAGTATGCACCCTTCTGGATTTGTCTGTTGCTATTTCTCCACTTCACATGCTTCTTCCAGCCAGGGTAAACTGTTCTAAACTCTAGGATCAGCAATAACTTGCTCTCTCCTCCCTCTTGGTCTCTGTAGATGCTATTCCATTTTCTGTACATTATACCTCCCCCCTCCTCATCTGGATTATTCTTTCTGTAGCTCTTAATTCAAATGTCTTCACTCTCCTCTAAGAAATATCCTGACCCCCTCAGGCTGTTTAGGATCTTTTGCCACCTGCTTCCATTGTACTCCTATCAGAGATCTTAAAACATAGCCTAGGTCTCTCTTTGTTGTTAGATCTCACTTGGATGGTAAGGACCATATTTCTTCTAGCCTTGGACCCTTTAGAACTGGTCATGGCTTTCCACATGAATGTTCAATGAATATTTTTCAAAATTCCAAGTTTACAAAGAGGTGCTAAGACTAGATGGCATTATATAACCTGAGAAACTGAATCCCCTTGGCAAATCCTCAACTTCTTTTGATGTTGGTTTCCCCATTCGTACTCCATGAACTTTAAGAGTCCTTATTAGTTCTCAAGTATAGAAAGAGTAGTGTCTAGAGCTACTAAAGGCCAAGTGGTTCCTATGACAGCCACAAGGTTCTATGGGCCCAGACTTGTAGGTTTTCAGCTTAAAACACTAGGCACATGAGACCCCAGGCATGCTGCCCTCTCCCAGAGACACCCACAGGTGGACTGTACGTTCGCTTTTCCTCGTAGCTTGTTCCTCCACCCTGGGCTTATTTGTGATGCTCCCAGAGACTTAAAAAAAATGGTTGCTATAGAAACAACGTCCTTCCTAGAAACTTTTTTTCTCGACGTGCCAACTACTCCTGAATACGCAGGTTAACACTTGATAAATCTGAGAAGTCCCAAGAAAAGCTGACACAACAGAGGAAATCAAGAAATTACACTAACTATAACATACAGCATTTGTAGCAAGCTTTGTCTAACACCAGCTCTTATGATTCTTGTGTCAATTGAGAGAAATGATTATTATCCCTATTTTATACATAAGGTCCAGTATCCAGTTTTCCAGGAATGGGTCACAGTATGGTTAATGACCCCAAGACAATCCAGATATTGGCCTCCCATGAAAACCAATTAATAGCAACGCATCTGTCATCTTAGCTTTATTAATAAAATTCACATCAGTTTAGTGTCAGATACAAACTGAATATTGACAAACCCTAAGAACCAATAAACTACCACTATTAACCAGAGAAAAGAGGTCTAAAACTATAGCATAATCATAAACCAACTATTGCCTACTTGACCTATAATAAGTATCAACTAAATGGACTCCCTTTATCTCTACTAAGAGTCCAATATTTAGCTGCAACAGTGTAAAGTTAACCACCTAGAAATTCATAAAGCTCAGTACTTATAATAATACAGGTAGGAGGGTATAGGGAACTGACAAATGAAAACACCAGAATTTGAAAGATCAATCAATAGGATATGAGAAGGAGAAGAGAAAAGGAGATAAGGGCTCCTAATGAAGAGTAAAAGGATATTAATACTGATAGAGAACAGTCACAGGAAAAAACAAAAAAAAAGAGATGGGAAAAAAACATTTTTAACCACTAAGAGTTACTACATTATTACTCAAGCAGATACGAGTAAGATCGTAACATTGTATGCTTGAAGAGAATAGGATTATTGGTACTGATAGGGAATCAAGACCTCATCAGCTGTCTGACCTCCCTGGTCACAAATACATTTGAGGACTGACTGAAGCTGATACCAATGTCTAATTGGTTGTATAGCTGCAGGATATACCAGGCACTGGCAGAATTCAAGAACATAGCATTACTGTGAAGATGGGCCCACCTTCCCGAACTTTATTTTCTCACCTTTACTTTTTTCCTTTTTTAAAATTTATTTTAAAGAGGATAAAACAGAATAAAACCAATCAAAAAAAAAAAAACCAGTGTAAGAGATACAGGACTTCAAAACATTACAAAATCAACAATAGTTACCATAATGCCCCTTGACATCTTCAAAATAGCTGAAGATAACTTTGGACAGAATAAAAAGTAAACAGAATCAAATAGAATATAAACAATAAAAACAAAACAGTGAATGCAATGAAGGACTTCAAAACAAGCCAATAGTAAATCCAAAATTACTACCATAATGTATCTTGCTATCTTTGAAACCCCTGCTCCTGCCATTGGATTTAACATAAACAAAAGAAAAGAAAACCCACCCAACAAAACAATGTAAATGATATAGGATTTCAAAACAAGACCATAGGGAGTCAACAGTGGCTGTGACCCTCAGACAGAGATCCCCTCTAGATGCCACACTGCGTACCGCTATCCTCTGAACCTATGATCAGACCACTGGCCCTAGACTAGTGAAACACCAAACACCACAGGCATCCAATTGCATTTCACCTCCATAGCTATCATCACAGCCTGTGTTTCTCCGGATAAGCCAGTCACTTTGAGGTGGTGGGGATGGGGTGGGGTGGATTGGTACTTCTCATTTGCCAGCCCACAGATGGAAGGGGCTGCGGTTTGTCTGTTCCCAGTCTGCCAGTGGCCCACACATGGTGCTGGTTCCCAGATTGGACTTGCTTGCTGGCCTCACCTTTACTTTTTTCAAGTCTCAAAAAACCCATAAGAGGCTTCATCCCCATTCTACAGATGACAAGGCTAAGGCTCAAAATAAAACTAAATAGAAGAAACAGTTAAAAATTATTTGAGATCTTTTGATTAAAATTTCAGTGTCTCAACAACTAAAATATTAGCCATCTAGAGATTATTATAATGGTAATAGCTACCATTTATTGAGACTAATATTTCCAGTGGGCTAGAAAGTTAAGGGTTCCTTAAATATTTTCTCTCATCTTAACTGCAACCCCATGCAGTAAACATTATTGCTCCCATTTTACAGATTAAGAAACTAAATTCAAACAAGTGAAGGGACTTACACAAGAAAGCATGGTGTGATCACTGTGAACTGTTTCTCAGTAGCAGAGCATATTTCTTTTTCTACTTTAATAAATGTAAAATCACACTGCCTAACAGTAAGAAAGAGAGAGAGTGAGAGAGAAAAAGAAGAAAAAAGAAGAAAAAGAAGAAGGAGGAGAAGGAGAGGAGAAGAGAGGAGAGGAGAGGAGAGGAGAGGAAACAGAAAGGGAAAGGAGTATAATATGATTCTGGTACAAGCTGAATTTCCACTGAATTTCAACTCATGCATGACTGATTCCAAGACCTGAGAATTATTTTAGCCAACACTTAAAATCTTCTCCACAACAAATCCAGACATGTAAAGAATAGCAAAACTTTGGTTTCTCTGTGCTGGACTCACCCATAGATTCCTCCACTTAATATTTCCTCACTTAGCAAACCCAGGCTCTCCTGTTTACATCAGATTTTTGGGTGCATGTGACCCAAAGTAACAGCAGCTTAAAGAGTGGACATTATTCTTCCTTCACATGAGAAAGTTACAGAAGCCAGTAGCCTAGGGCCAGCAGGGCCAATGCAGTGTGATGACAACACAGGCTCCAGCCAGCTCTCTCTTCTCATCCCTATGATGTGGTCCTTGCACTTAGGGTCCAAGATGTTGCTAGAATTTCAGTCATTATGTCTAAATTCCAAGCAAGAAGATGGAGAATAGCGCATTTCTTTCTGTTAAAAGACTTCCTGAAATTACTATGTAACGTATCCCTGCCAAACTTCATCACATCTAGCTGCACCCCTTACCTGAAGGCAGCTACCAAACATGTCATCCGACAGGGCCGTCTGCTGTGAGGAGGAAGGGCAGCATGCATGCTAGAGTGGGCAACTCCCAAAGCTGGTCACACCACTGCCCTTCAAGATTCATTTCAATCCCTTCCTTCCCTCTAGCCCTCCTTTCCATCAACACCAAGATTGTCTCAGACTTCTTGGACCTTTTATCACACTTAACGATGTGGCTTTTAGCACACATCCTATTAGCTTATTACTTATATACCAAGTATTATGGTAAAGATGACAAGCAGATAGAATAGCCAGCCAGATGGATGGATGTGAATATGGATATGGATATACAGATATGGATATGGATAAAGACATAGATATATATGTCTATATATGTATATGTGCAGAGGAAAATAAACATATATTTTTCATGCAGCAGTTCAGAAACAGCATAGGCTCTACAGTTAAACAGACAATAATTCCAGTCAAATTTTTATGTAATTAACTTAAGCTGAAAATTCCTAATCTGTGAAATGAACAGCACAATTATAGCACCCTAAAAAGGTTATTGTGATAACTAAGATAATGCATGTGAAGGACTTAATATTATGCCAGTTATATAGTAATTGTTCATTAAACATTAGCCACAGGCTGGGAATTTAGCTCAGTGGCACAAGTGCCTGCCTGGTAAGCATAAGGTCATGAGTTCAATCCCCAGTACCAAAAGAAAAAAAAATTAGCCACATTTTTACTTTATTCCTCACAACAATTCTGTGAAACTTACCTTATCCCCACATTTAAAAAGCCAAGGTTCACAGAAGTGAAAGAACTTGCCCAGTGCAATAATGCCAGTAATGTTATTATTGAGGCATGAACTCAAGCCTAACCTCAGATCCCAAGCTCTTAATTCAAGACCCCTGTCTTCTGTCCCTTTTCACCCTTGCCACATCTAATACGTATTTGTTGGGGACTCCAACAAAGACCTCAACCTCCTGTTTGGTGCTACGATGCAAGGCTGCCAAGAAAAACTCAGAGACAAGATAAAGGTGAAACGGGGAACTGGGGTGGCCAGTGCTGGAGACAGCAAAGACCCCAAAACAGTGAGATCCACAGTATTTACTGGTTGTACAACCTATAGAATGGGGTGAGGAGGGCATGTGTGGTCGCTGGGGATAAGATGCTGACTCTGCCAGGGCTTCTAAAGGACAGAACAAAACATTCTTGTATAAGAACAGAAGAACTAGGAATAGGTCATGGTTAATGTTTAACCATTTTCCAAGTAAAATAAATCTGGGGGACGAACTTAGGAAGTCATTTGTCCTTCATATGTGTTACTTCATATTAGAGCCGGCTAGCTCCATGGACCATATCTCTGGTCTCTACCGTAGCCACTGAGGGTGGTGGGATGGTAATCCTCGAACTATCCACAGCACTCTTAAGAGTCGTGTCATAGCATGACCCACTTAAAACAAGCCAGTGGTGGAATGAAGTCTTTACAGCCCGCACTGCTTACAGCCTGTTCTGGGCATGATCAGCAGGGCCGTCTCCCGCACATAGTAGTGTTTCTGTAGTTGTCTGCTTTGGCAATATGAATCACCTGTCATTCTGTCTTTTGCTTTAAGGCTTGTCAAAGCCTTTATCTCCTCTGCATATTGGCATACAGGGGGAAATATTTTTAATTTTCATAATAAGAATCACTTTTATGTGAAATCCATATAGAGTGAAAAGTCTGATTAGAAAGATTTTCTTTAAAAAGAAATTAGCTCAAGGCAGTATTTTGGACTAGCAGAGAAATGATGAGGAAAACCACATGTATCTAAGCCACCAAGCTGCTCTTCCTTGGAGACAAAGTGGCCTACTTGATTTGTTCCAGGTACAAAACAATTTGAGTCACTTTCTTACTAAGAATGAAGAGGTTTGCATAAGGAATAATACAATTTTGAGAAAGAATCACCTTTGGAAAGAAGGATTAGGTACTCTGACAACATTTCTAAAAATTAAGAGAGAGCCTTCACCACTATAACTGATAGCAGAGCAGGAGGGTACTCCCCAGCATGTGTTGGGCTGTGACAGGGGGCAGATACCACTTCCTCTGTTGTCCCTACACTGCGTCCTTTGTTGTGGTGCAGTGAGAAAAGCTTGGATGTAGAGCCAAAATCCCTGAGCTTTTGTTCTGGACTTTGTAAAATGATTTGCGCCATTTGCATTTGCATTTCCATCTGAGTTTGAATAAAATGAAAGAGTCGGAGTAATTGACCATCTAGATCTTTATGAGTTGAAATGATCTTATATAAATCTGGGATTAATTCTGGGCATTTGCAAAGGATTAAGTAATGTAAATTAAATGTTGTAGGTCACATTGTAATTTGTTTTGTCTGCTGAGGTTATTTTTCCTTTATCGTTTTTCTCCTTCAAGGGGAATAATATCACATATTGGTGACAAGTTAATGAGTAGGGCTTTTTTCTCAAATCTAACATCTGTGTAGCATTTTACACACTCCCAAACAATTTCACTGTTATTATCTCACCTGGCATTCTCAATTAACTCCTCAGACTGGAACAATATTGTTAATGCAGTGGAAAAACCGTGGATTTGGGAATCAAAGAGTCTAAGGCCCAATTTTGTCTCAAACTTTCACAAGTTAAGAGAAGTTGAGAAATTAACTTAATTTTGCTGAATTTTCCTTACCTGAAAAACTGGGAAGATGTTAACAATAAAATGAGGTTTTAATATATAGTACCTAACAGCCTGATAACAGGTCTTTATCTTAGAGAGAAGCACTAGAAAGTTAAAGGATTCTGAAGGTAAGAGCAATGCCAGGGCAATATCAAACTAGTAGATGGTAAGAAATGGCTCAAACACGTCTACAAAAATTCTATTTTGGTTTTCTCATATTTTTGTTTGAAGTATAAATAATGATTTGTTTAGCACTGAAGGACTAAGAAGAGTGTTAGTCTGCATGGGGAGCCTGGGAACTCCGAAATACCTGGGAAGCCCAACTCTTCGTCCTTGCATCCAAAGAACACTGATGGAATATGTGATTTGGGTGGGGTGGGGGTGCTACTAGGTCTTCAAAAAAAAGGAAGACAGGGATGAGGAGAAGAGAAGGGTAAGGAAATAGAGAGGGAGAGGAGGAGGAGGTCTTTAGATTTAAAACAAAGTCTAGGAGGCTGGGAAACTCATACAACTTTGGGAGGTGATGGTGTCCACGGGACTGATGGCCTCTGAGTTGATTCTTCAGTCACTGGTGTTTTCAGATATTATTCTGGGTACTGGAAACACAAATACTTGTCTTCTCTATGTTGATTATGGTATAGAGCAGTGGCAGCAGACCTAGGGTATGCCTATTATTTGCTTTTCTTTTAAAACAAAAGATGTTGCCGTAATGGCACACACATGTAATTCTAGCACTAGGGAGGCTGAGACAAGAGGCTCACTGGGAATTTAAGGCCAGCCTGAGTTACACAGTGAGTTCACAGCCAGCCTGCACTACATAGTGAAACTCTGTCTCAAAAAAAAAAAAAAAAGACAAAAGATGTTAATGTATGAGTTGTATTTTCTAAACCAAAACCTCAGCATTCAGGTTTAATTGGTTTTCTCATATTTTTGTTTGAAATATAACTAATGATTTGTTTAGTATGAAGGACTAAGGAGAGTGTTAGTCTGCATGGGGAGCCTGGGAACTCTGAAACACACTAGTGCTGGTATATAAGGTAAATAAGTGGGCTTGAGGTTGCAGTTTGGGCACTTGTCACTAAACGGTTCACCGTCACTGGCTACAGCATACACAGCAATGACCCAGGAAAGACACGAATGCTCAGCTAGATCAGAAGGGAAAGTGTTTCCACAATGGCAAAGTTATAGAATAGCAAACTTAGAGACATTATATAGCAGAAGTTAAAAATAAGTTAGTGGCCTGTGACTATGCTCACGGTGCCTGTCACATAGACTGCTAAACTCAGCCTTGACTGAATGTGTCCAGCGGCTTCTCCCAGATAACACGTTAGGTTAACCCGACTGCATCCAGCTGTAATGCCTATGTTTTGCTACCTAGAAAAATATATGTAGTTTTTCCAACTTGCTTCAAGGACTTCATTTCTGGGACACAATGGCCCAGTTAAGGATGTATTTTACTCTTTTCTCCACTCAAACCCTCCTCCATTCCTGCTTCCTCCCACCTAGGATGTTCCTGTCATATGGTAAGCCATTCCTTTTTAAGTAAATGTGCTTAAAACTAGTCTGCTTGGGGCCCTGAATTTAGCTCAGTAGCATAAATGCCTGCCTGGTAAGCATGAGGTCATGAGTCCAATCCCACATACCCCCCCCAAAAGAAAAAGTCTGTTTGACAACCCATGACTTAATTCATACAAGTAGTCATGTAATAATCTGCCATCAGCCTTGTACTTTGGGCTTGCAAAATGTATTTAAACTCAAGCCTAGTGATTTGGACTCAGACTCAGTTCCCTAGCCTGCAGGCATAAATAAACAAGTCGTCTTCCAAACTCCTGGGTGCAGAGCACTTTCCTTTTGGTCCAGCGTTTTTCCACATTTGTGTCTAGGAAATTCACACGGGATTCCCAGAGAAAGTGATGTGATAACTCAATCTTTAGGGCGAAGCTCAAGTGGAGATTACCAAGCCCAAAAGAAGAGAAATCATTCTAGGCAGTGAATCCTAGAGCATTTAGGAAATACAACTACCTAGGGATTTAGAGGGAAAGTGAAGAAGCAATACTAGAGGAATAGGTGGTCAAGTTAATATACCAAAGACTTGGGGTAGAACTTTATTTTTTTTTAATAATTTTATTTAAAGAGGAAAAATCATAACAAAATAAAACAGAATAAAGGGTAGCAACAATACAGTATTCCAAGGAAAGAAGGAAAAGTACAACAACAATAAAACCTAAGAAATTATTACTTGACTAATTACATACTGACTTCTTGGAAATAGTTGTTCAAATTA